>JAHLTZ010000065.1:0-66623 GCA_025786725.1 Syncephalis fuscata | reverse complement strand
TTTGGATAAATTTTTGGCGATTTTTTGAATATATAGGTCGACGCATCATATTATTGCGGTCCGAACGAGTGGTCCTGTGTATTTTTAGAGCAAGTATCCGTAGAATTAAAAATACGGGAGTTTGATGACTAGTTTATAGTGGCATATTTCACGAAATCCTAAGATATCCCCTATAACCAGCAAACTAGAACTCCCCGTATTTTTAATTCTACGGATACTTGCTCTAAAAATACACAGGACCACTCGTTCGGACCGCAATAATATGGTGCGTCGATCTATATATTCAAAAAAATCGCCAAAAATTTATCCAATGAATTAAAAATCAAAACATGCAAAAAGTGCCGTTTTTTGTATGGAGGTCCAACTCCGCGTATTTTTCACGCATTCCCACGATTTTTGGCGATTATTTAGCATATCAGGATCGACGCGCCTGCTTCTTGCGGTTCGAACAAGTGGCACCGTGTATTTTTAGGACAAGTATCCGTGGAATTAAAAATACGGGGAGTTGGGCCGTTTTTCCCAAAAAAATCCGACAAAAATCCAACAAAAATCGACCAAATATACGCAAAAAAGTTAATTAAAAGTTAACTAAAGTTAAGTAAAAAGTTAAGCAATAATTACTAGAAATGTAAGGGTATCCCTTGCCATTTTGTTAATAAAAATAGACTAAAAGTTAATTAAAAGTTAATTAATATTTATCTAAAAGTGTAAGAATATTTCTTGCCATTTAATAATAGAATATAAACTAAAAAGTTAAGTAAAATTGTGTTAATTAATAATTCAGTTAATAGTTAATTAGTTGACTAATTAATCAATTGTTTTAGTCAACTAATAATGGTTGCTGTTTAATACTTGTTAATTAGTTGATTAGTCAATGGTGATTGTTGTTTAATATTAGTTAATTAATTAGCCTAGTTAACCAATAGTAATAGCCAGCTAATATTAGTCAATCAACTGGCTAGTTAATAATCAGTTAATTAGTTTAGTTAATTAAGTTAATAACGATTGTTGTTTAACAGTTAATCAATTAGCTAATAATGACTGTTGTTTAATAATTAATTAGTTAATAATGGCTGCTATTTAATACTCGTCAATTAGTTTAAATAATAATGATCGTTGTTTAACACTAGTTAGTTAGTTAATGGTGATTACTGGTTGATAATTAATAAATTAAGCAGTGAACAATAATTTATTAAATAATTAAGTAGCCAATTAGTTAATAATGATTTTGCTTATGATTAGTTAATTAACTAATAACGACTGTTGTTGATAATTAGTTTACTGATTAATTATTAATGATCACTGCACTCATTTGCCTATAATGGTACTGTTAGCTATTGCATGATATAGCTACTGTGTCAACTGCTAACATTGTGTGTACACTTGTGTATTCATTAGCGGGTATATATTGCTGTATACTACATTTAATTTATAATATATAAACTACACAATTGTATAGTATTATGTAGAGGTATAACTGTTATGGCTGGGTTAGATTATAACAATGAAGATAAATGAATGTTTGATAAAAGAATAATTTTAATTTGATGTAAGTAATTACTATTGTATTTATAGCAATGTTGGCTATAGAGGAGGGAAGAAAGTAAACTAATTAGTAAGTATTTGTAAAGTTGTGATAGATTCTTGTAAAGTATTTATTGATGTCATAAACATAATAAACATTAGTAAATCTGTTTATGTGTAATAGTGTTAGAATTAGATAATATTAATTGTGTGGATTTAAAAGTATAATGATTTAAAATATATTGATAACCATATAGTGAGTTGTATAGATCTATAAATAAAACTCAGCAAACCTTTATTTTTTATCTTATTTTAATTTAACTATATAAGTGGCGGGTACAACACACAATAGTATTATGTATTGGTATGTGTTTGTAGCATATTGCAATACATAATTATTGTATTGTACTAGTTTATAAACTTGTGAAAATATATAACGAATGGAATGACTGGAATGCATTTAATATATTAAAGATTAATATAAAATGGCATAGATATGCAATGAGAATAATACATGTGTGTAGAGAGTATGCCCGTACAGAATAATAAAACATAGTTTTTATTATAAATATAAAACAGAAGCTTTTAATAAATGATACACAATGACGTGTTTATAGTGACACCCAGCTATGTCTTTCCAAATGTTAGCACATATGCACCGATAAAGCAATATACACAATAATTGCTGTATATATAACACAGCTAATCACACTTAACAATGGACTGACTTATTGCCTGGATTAGCAAAATACCATATTAATGATGTACCGATTTATTTGCTAATTAACATGACACTAATATTAGCATTTTTGGTAACAGTATACACCAGTATATACTAGCTATTGATGCATCGATTGTTATACAATCAATAAACATATGCATTATTGTAAGCAATTAATGTATAAGTCAGTGTCTGCTGTTAGATAGTTGTTATCAACAGGATCGGCAACTGAAGACAAAGTTGGCTTCATTAGACATAGTGCAGATGTGTACTAACTATGTTTATACAATTTGCATGTCTTGCCAGCTGTAGTCAACAGTGGTAAATGCATGCACATCAATAACTATCTGACATACTACATTGCTAACCACATTGACCTAGTAATCACTACTAGCATTGTTGTTAATATTACAATATAAACGCCATATCAGACAGCTGATATTTATATACATACGCATCTAGTGATACATAGCAACAACAACACTAGCATTCATCAGTAATAAATACGAGTATAAAACTGCTGCCTAGTATGCTTACAGTATTATCGGTAACAGCCAGCCTACATTACTAGTGGCTAATGCTAATACGCTAATAAGTTGTACATACTGGCTGCTGTATTAGCAAACAATATAGTCAAGCAATATGCAATTGTTGCGATATATGTTAATGCACATGTAGCACCATCAATTGATACTATTTCTATAACTATTCATTGTAATCAAATACATGCTAATAGTTATTGTATATCAATAGTGTCAATATTGTAATGTCTAATCATATGCTACTAATCAATGTTAATAGACCAGCCATGGCATTAACAAAACTAGCTAGGCAACATGAAAAATTAATAAGTGCTAACAAAAATCTAATTGACTGTTTATTAGATAACTGACTAATTAATGCAGCTTTTGATTAGTATTTGTGTGTTTTTATTACCAAAATGGCAAAAAAGATTATTGCTGCTTTTTTGATTGATTAAGCAATTTTCGCTAATTTTTAATTCCATTAATAATATAGCTATAAATACACAATAAATTTATTACAATTGCATAATCTTGGGGCACTGATACATATAAATTATGTATTTTTGAAAAATCACGGAAAGATGTTACAAGCAGAAGCAACAATATTGTCCCAAAAAATGATATTTTCAAGCACTTTTTAGCTGTTAGTACTTTTGCATAATTTTTTAAGAATACATCATTTATATGTATCGATGCCCTAAAACTATGCGGCCATAATAAATGGCATTAAATACTTTTAGCTAAATTAATGATGGAACTAAAAATCAATGAAAATTGCTTGATCAATCAAAAAGGCTGTAACAGTCCCCTTTGCCATTTTGACAATATAAGCCTACACAAATACTAACCAAAAAGTATGTTAATTAATCAGTTATTTAATGCATAGTCAATTGTTAATTGTTAACGTTAATTTATGTGGTAATGCCTGCCGTTCTTAATGTATTTATATTAAGATTCATCATCATCATTATTGGTCACGTATTTATGTTGCCTGATCAGCATGATTAATAGTATAATTGGTTTATTAATTATCATTAGTAGTATATGAATAGCATTAGAATATTGAACATAGCCTATATGTAATGGCTATCAATACGTATTTTTGATTACAATCAACAATAACAATACTTTGTATAGTTATAGTTAATATATATATCAACACTATTTACACAAACCACTATTTCTTACTCTTGGTGCTGCAACAGCGTAATCAATAAACATCGTCATTACCATTGCTGTTGCAGTCTTTTTTACTTCATTATTTAACTTATGTACATTTTCTTCGTCTTTGTCTTGCCATAGTATACTGTTAAAGCATTGTAGCGGTTATGAGTAGTTTAATGATTGCATCAATTGGCGATAGTCTAACTATGAATGCTTCAAAACTGAAGACAACTCGGTATCATATAATACCTGGTCTCGCCAGCTTATTTGTAAAGATGGTACTTTACCAAACAAAAAACCTATTGTTTATACAAATACTATTTAGGGCTATCCAATGTTCATTAATCATAGTTAGATAAAGTAGATTCCATTGAATGCAATAAACCAATATACTGGATTTAACATGGAATAGATACGGGGCATATTTATACAAACCAAATCAACGAGATAGCTGTTGCGTAGTTTATGTTATTTGGTAAAGGTTTTTGGCTAGATTAAATATAAATGCTAAAACCATCGGCATGATATGCCACATTACTTTACTCAAGGTTGCCATTATTGCTATATATAACTATTTATACACTAATTAGAAATAGCTCTTTTTTGCAAATATTTACGTGTTACATTATAATAATACATTATATATTTCGCAGTGTCTAATGCTCTAATTGTTTGCTTGTTAGCATAACGTTTATAGTTTATACATCGTGATACTTGTTTAATTTGGATTTTTTTATTTTAATTTTTATTGTGTTGCAGTGAATGAAAATGATGTACTATTATTATTGTTATTATTTGTTTGCATTGCTAGTTGGTTCTTTGTACTTAACACTGATTTTATTGTAACAGCTAGAATTGCTAATACAAACATTCAGCCACGGCCAGAATAAGCTAGCCCATTGAGAGTAAGCAGTAATTGTTTTCAGTTTTTGCCGAGGTATAATTAGAATCGACAAAGCCCGGTTTACTGCCACGGCTTACTTGGTCCGCCCAAACTATTGTTATTTACAATTAAGTATGCTATTAATATTGCTATGCTATTAATATTGCTATGCTGTAATCACTATTACTTATGATTGTGTTTTGTTGCACCGGTGCCAGATCATAGGCATCTGTGTATTCTACCTCTTTGATAGGAGTAGTCTGGCTAAGAAAAAAAGAAAAAAAAGTAATGTGCGATGGATGTGAAAGGAAATACGAAGAAGAGAAAACAGAGAATGTCTTGATGGCAGCCGTCCTACCTTATTGTTTAGCGACAACTGCATAGTGTTGCTGCCGATTGTAACTGTGTCGTTGCACAGCATATTATTGACACTAGCGATGTTTACATATATTGTGGCACAAACATCGCCAGTTTAACGTTTTTACAGGTCGGTTTGTATTCCCCTTTCAAAATTATTTTTGACCAGTTGGAGGTAACATCACCGCAAACATATCGACCGCTAGTCGAGTAATGATCTCAACTGTTGTCTATGATTTTATGGTTTACATATTAGCATATAATTTAAAAGCATAATAAATGCACCTACATGCAATATTTTGGTATTTACATGGTTATAATTCAGTCGCTCCTCAATTGCTGCATGCTCAAGTGACGGCTTAGCAACAGTTTGCATTAGCCTGGTCAGCCACTAACCATACACACCAGTGGTGACAATAATACTTGTGTACAGATAAATTAATCAAATTTAAACACTAAATTTTTTGTATATAAGCAGTTACCTGACTACTAACAGTGTACATGTTATTGTCATAAGTAACCATTGTTGTTCTGTGGCGCAGCAATGACACTCTGCGAGGCTCGAATGCATTGGATTGTTAGTTATAAATACATGGATTTAGTATACTAATATGCACAAAATGCAAACAATTAACATTATGTTAATAATATATATAACAAAAACGCGGCTACAATTGCAAACAAAAGTCCAAACCGCTAAGCAGCACTTTATATACAAGTAATAAAAAAGTATACGGCGCAAATCAAAATGCACACAACAAGCAGCAATTATAAAGGCAATATATGTGTATTCTCAATTACTTGCTTGTTAAAAGATAGTGTTAAACAATAAAACAGCAGTGGGTTTGTTGTAAGCAAAAAGAAAGCAATTGTATGATGGATAATGTATTGTTTGTGTCGCTACACACAAATTGCTCTATAAAAATTAATATGCTGTGTCAAAGCACTAATAAGACTAATGTATTATGTACAATACCGATATAGCATATATTTATTAGCATATAGGTAACGTTGGCATTATATGGTGCTACACAGTATTGTTATTACTTGGATGCAAGTATGCCTGTGCAGTATCATGATTAGGTAACATGTGTAATCGAGTTTAGGCTGTACATGGTATGGCTAATGAATGCTGTTAATAGCTCATTAATCTGTACCGTATGGTTGATAGTACTTCAAGCCCCAAATAACGACAATGAACGTTAATACCAATTGAACAGGCACGCTTTTAGGCAAATACTAATTGTATTAAATATAGTAGCTATAGTTAATTTGAATATTTATTATTTGCCGTTTGCTGTTAAATCGAGCTGCTATTATATGCAGCAATGAAAGCAGTTAATTATTATTGTGTTGTAAACGTTGACGATTATGCCACACTATGACAACCACTACTGATAATCCTATTTTGGTTTGTCTATATTTAGTCCTTATGCTTGAGCATTTGTAAAAGTAATGCATAGCTATTTTGAAATAGACAATATATTAATACTGCCAAATAATGATGGCATTATAAATAATAGTAAGAGAGCTATTGTGTGTGTGTATATAGGGTAACGAGCAAAAGAAACCAGCGGTCGACTGAAAATAGTCTTAAATATAAAATAGCTGCTATGAGAGATAACTATATGCAATATAATAGCTATGCAATGAGAAGATGCTGTATTTATATAAAACATATGCATAGTGACAGGGATGATGAATTTGTAATGGCAAGTATTTTAATGACTGACGTCACCCACCACTCAGTTTTATATCAATAAATAAATATGATTAATTTATCCATTCAATCCCAAATCATACTAAATGAATAATAAATTGCTTATAGAGGCAAATTATGTAGTGCTAAATGCAATTGAGCAACAGAAAGTGTTATATACTTGCTATTACTATACAGTATAGCTTGCCAATTGTTCAAATAAATCAAATATAAATATCGCATAATAATTCTTTGTACTCGTCAATCGATTATATATTTGTACAAAGTAATACAGTAGTTTCCAGTTGTTGTAAATCTAGTAAACAGTATTAATTGGATGTAAATATTAATATTCATTAATATGTTACTTACAATAAATGATCTATTAATTTAAATCGATTAATAGTCCAGAAGTGGTGTTGTATTTTATTGCCTAAATAGTTGTTGTCTAAACATTAGTATTGGTATTAATTTGTAATAAGTGATTGTAAACTGATTTATTAGTACAAAGCTTATAAAACAAAATAAAACAAAATGTGATTCGGCAAAAGTGGCTAGCCCATTAAAACGACAAGTGGCTACTGTTCCCAGTCCCTGTCAAGTTCTATAGTTGAACGACAGAGCCCGGTGTACAGTGCCGCTTATCTGTTGGCCCCGCCTTATTACAATGGTATCTAAAGTAGTATTAGTATTGCTTTATTTGATTGATACATTTACTTACCGTACTTTATAGGAGTACGCCTTTTCCGTCTATGGTAAGGCGGATTTGTGGCCGCCGAATAGCCACTTCTTGAACTGCCGGCTGTTTCCCCGCCGCATTACTACTTGTACTTGCCTGAACCTGGTCACTGGTGCCGCGCACAACACCGTGACGGCGCGGCTTTGGAGCTGCCATTTTGAAAGCTGCCCCGTTTTTGCATGCCTTTGCTTTTCAGGTTGACGCTTGCTGGTGTATTCGACACCATCCATTGGCACTGCCTCGTCAGCAGCACCGCTGGGCGAGCTGTAATGCGAGCCAAAGGTGAAGGCATCGACTGCCTCAACACCATCCATTGGGGCTGTCTCGTAAACACCCCAGTTAAGCAGTAGTAATGGGCAGAAAAGCTGAACGTAGGTCCAGCAAAGACTGGTGTTGACAAAGTCAGTATCCGATCCGATACGGACTTTGTCACGCGGGCCTTTTTCAAGACCGTCTTGTTACCTTGCGCCATATGTGTCTCAGAAAAGGTGCGTTTCTGAACGCGCAAAGGTAAGGTGGCAGCAATTATGCCGCCGCGTGTATGACATGAAGTAGTCATATTGAACTACTTAAGCTATAGCAAAGCGCACATAACAGATAATCAATACCATGTAGCTAGCATATAAAACTCAAGTGCGAGCGCAGCATAACCAACCAAACTATTCAGTTTAATTAGGTAGATGATTTATGCATGTGCCAAGGATGCAATACGCGGTTGAATAAGTAAACAAGCAAAGCATGCACAGTGCAAAGTGTTACGCAACAAAACAACTTGGTGCAGCAGTCATAGCACTATCCATTAATCAGCGCAAACGCAACACTTGCTTACCTTTAATAAACAATTTATAAACAATAACAACAAAACTACAGCAATGTAGTAAGTAAGTAAACAGAGTTGTGAAAGGAAATAAACAGAAAGCGTTATAGAACACTACAGATTGATTTTGCGCGGCTTTTTACATAGTAAATCGTTACTTAATTATCTTACACTCACATCCAATACTTTGTATTATCGTTTATTGTATTGAGTAGCTGTATACACAACTTGTAGCATCTTCCTGTACTCATGCAGCTTAATGCAATCTCACTAACCAAAACAGGCCTGCATCGGACATAATATCAAATGGTCCGTGTACACCTTGCTAAACCGGTAAATAGTCCGATAAACTGGATGGCGTGATCACAACAACAAATAGACAAAGCACGTGGTCTTGTGTTTACTTTTCATAAATACGCCACCACCATGCCTATCGCGTATTAATAGCGCCTATTAATAACGCGTGTACACGGCTGAAGCAATAGCAAATCATTTACACAATACATGTAGCTGTAATAACATATAATGGTGTTTATTCAAGTCACTTGTATATATTTAATATTCATAACATACAGTGTATTTTATTTATACAATTGCTTCGTTACTTATTTGATTGATTTATATTCTAGTATATCTGTATACTTTTAACACCATAAACAATGCCAATGCTTTATACAGCACGTTTATATTGAAACTTGGTTTAAAGGTGGTTTGTTGGTAAGTGAGTTGTAATTACCGTAGTTTTGTTACTGATGCAGATACATATCATTTAGCTTATGTAGCCAGTTCACTACTACAACAGTTTGTAATAGCTTGTTGTTTTACATTATAAATAGCTGATGGTTTTGCTATATGTAAAATACATGCATGGATGTGTATATCAGTGTACTCGGTAGGTATGGTTGTAGTTTACTAGACATACTAGACACAGTATTGCACAAGTACTTGGCAGAATACGACAAATAGTAATGTATATATATATCTAATTGTACACGTAGCTATACTCGGCAACATTCTAAGTAAAAGTGCGACCGCTTCAAGTGCTGCAGCATAAATTACAAGTTGTCTGGCGATCAGTAATCTATTGCGCACTAAGGACTTAGCTGTTTGAACGCGTTGACATCCGTATCGGTTGATACTATGCCAAAACATTCAGCTTGCTTACTAATCTCAAATGCCCAAGCATATCTATAATTTACTGACATTGTATTCTAAACAACATATGCTTGTTACGCTATGTATACTGTAGTAATATGCAAATTGCCTTAACTGTCGCTGTAATGTAGTGAATTAATAATCAACGTGCATCGCGCTATATTATTACCGATTCTATTGCTACTGTGTCTGTGCTTTATTATTATGCTTGAATAGCTATAAAACACTGTGATTACTTTTCAATAAACAATATAGGATAATTATAATACTTATATATATGCTACATCCTTGGCCAACACTCATCCTGCAATAGCTAGATTTACTTTAAATAATACATGATCTTGATAAAGTTACTATGCATACACTCAATAAGCAATAGAAGCAGTAGAGTTGAATTTTTAACAAATACAGCTAGCGACAAGCAAGCAACTTTTACCAATAATGCTAGCTATTAGACTATGCAACGATATAAGACAAAAACAAAACAAAACAAATGTGTGTAAATAGTAGTATTAACATTATAGTGTATATATATGCATGAACAAATGAGCGAGATAAACAAAAACCATAATGAGCAGAGCTAACGCCGGACGGCAAAACAGTTCCAAATAAACTGCAATACTATATACTAGAATTACATATAATAGAATGAATATACAAAGGAAAGGCATGAGTGATAGCGGTGAAACTATAGCGCATATAGCTCAATAATCCAACTGAATTAGAATTTGTAAACAATAAAACTATTGACAAATAGACGACAGTTTTGAGTATATATTAGGTGCTATATAATGGAATGCATTATAATAGAATGAATATATAACAGAGAGGCGTGAGTAATGCATTGAAGCTATAGTGCTATAGTTCAATAAGCCAACAGCCAATAAGCGCGATAGGTTAAGTATTACTATTAATGACGCTAGAGTCAAATGAATACCGGCTTTAAGCAGCTTGCAACTTGTTTATATAGAATAGGATATACCAGAATAGATATAAAATATAGAGTATGCAAAACGGTGTCAAAGTTATAGTGCATATAACACAACGAGTAGACTGAGTGAAGTGTGTTGAAACATATAAACAATAGAATGTGTCTAGTATATCATAGAATGATATATAATAGTATTGGATAATAAATCTATGATGATGAGTATTTGATAATTGACATCACTCACCGCCCATCATCATGTTCAATAAAGCAATTGTTTAGTTCAACTGCATGGATGCATCAAATTTAATCGTTTGCCTTCAAAGCACATTCAATGATTAATAGGTTGTTTATTATCAGTGTAATAACAATAGCAGAAACAACTAGTACTATTATTAAAGGGAAGATGTCTGTATTTATATGAACGCAACTAATAGTAGTATGTTAATAAATAAGAAATGCTACATTTATTTATTTAAACAAAGAAATACATAAATAATGATAGACTAGTACAAACCGGATGACTGTACAGCATATTGTGGCCCTGTTCTTGCCAAATCTAAATATCGCTTAAATCTATATCTATTGAAGAGGGTCAGTAAACGAGATGAGCCATATGTGCCAATGATGTTTGCTGCTTGACTACACCGCAATAAGTAGTGGTTGTCCAAACAACATTTGCTCTGCACCATCAGATATCAGATATCTTCAAGCGCAAACCTTATGTCGCCTCAACAGCCAGATACTCAGCAAGGCAACCTCGCAAACAAACACACGGTAAGCGTACCAATGTTACTATACAAAAGACCAATCAACTATGTGCAGACAAGCGCCTTCTACAGCATGCTGGAGTACACACTGCGTGATATATAGCTTCTAGAACACTGCATATCCAGTGCTTCATAGCCAAAAGGCACAACTGCATCGCACCTCCCACGCCCGTTTACCGACCTTAGTACATATAGCAGCAACCAGCAGTGATCTTGTAATCATTAGACGTCTAGCGAGTGCAAAGCATATTGGACAACAAATGGCAGTAAGAGCGAATGAGTGTAGCGTATATCGAGTGGTAAAGAGTAGAAAGAGAAGATAAAGGTGCAGTGTTGGTTCGGAGGAGCGGTAAAGCCAGCTTATGTATTGTGATAGTTGTGGAAAATGTCGTAATAAAACATGAGTCGTCTAAAACCGCCTATGACCAATGTACTACGCAATTGCTCTTAGTCTTCCGTATAAGCAGCTACAAACATTCCAATAGAATCTTCAGTGCATGTAACTATTAGTGTAATATGTATTAAACCGTGTATTTTCTTGTACACTTATTGCAAAAGAGTCTTTATTACTGTCATTATATTGTCTGAACATTAATATTGGCAAGCTTTTTACAACGCGATAAGCTGGTGGATTAAATCTAGATTACACGGCTTAACCGATTAAGCGTAAAAATGATATATGCTAAACTTTACAAATAACATAGTAAGTCCGTTTATTTGGCAATATCAAGTATGGCTTTATTTTAAACAATGCTGATCATCTAGGCAGCATTCAAAGCAGCTAAATGAGATCAGCTTCAAGCTTGTAGTTACAGTAAATACCAATGGCTTATATGTTGAATACTAATGCAATCCATCTAATAAGATCTTAGGGCAAATTATTTTTGGCCAAGTTTATTATTGCTTTTAATTGCGTCGAATAGAGTAACCAGCACTGTCTACGGCCACATCGTAAATATACGTACACTTTGTCCTTATGCTCAAGTAGCTATAGCACAATACATGATTACTCTGCAATAAGCTATACGACACTTTTAAACCACGTATACACAACACCCATAGTGAATATCTATTTTGTAATAACAAGCTTTATTTGGTGTAATAGCTTATACCAGTTCATCACTGGCTCGTCTCATACCATTGCAACATATCAGCACTGGAAAACAGCAAAAAGAGCATTAGCAGTGTAAGAAGGTTATTATACTTGCGCGTTTGTGTGTAATAAGTAAAAGAAGTGCTCAGAGCTAAACTTTGAAACAAACAGCTAACAAGGAACGTATAGCTTCTGCAAATAAAGCATAGCCATTAAGCATACAATAATATGGAGCAAATAAATACCAAAAGTAATTGTATGAATAGCAGCATTAAAGCTATAGTGCGCCTTGGGAAGGAATGACTAAGCGAAACAAGTCAAACTTGTCAATATTAAAGCTGGCGTCAAGCTGGCAGTAGTTATTGATAGCGCATAGTAACTGTACGGTAAAATAGCATAACAGCTATCAGCTATGCTAATTAAAAAGGCAACTAGCTTTGTTAAAGCTATCGAGCATATATGCATGAGCAGATAAGCAACTTGCGTGAACTTTTCTAATAATGGTGCTAGAACCAAACAGACAACGGTAATAGCTAGCGCGTATTTACTGGATAATAAAACGAATATACAAAGTAAAAAGTATGGACAGCAGTGGTATAGTTACTGAGCATATATGCATGATCAATGAGCGACATTAGTTGACAGTTGTTAATAATAACGCTAGAACAAAAATGAAAATAGTTTTGGATAGAGCATGGATGGACGAGTATAAAATGACATATAAACTAATAAATGCACGGTGAGAAGGCATATAAAACAATGTTAAAGTTATGGTGCATATAACACAACAAGTAGACTGAGTGAAGTGTGTTGAAACATATAAACAATAGAATGTGTCTAGTATATCATAGAATGATATAAGTAAATGGTGGATATATGCATACTGGATAATAATCTATGATGCTGAGTATTTGATGATTGATGTTACTCACTACCCATCATTATGTTCAATAGATTGGATGTTATTAGATGTTAGTCATTTGACTTCAAATCATACTATAATGTAACGATGTAATGATTAATAAACTTGCCACTTGTCCTTATGTTCAATAGATTGAATATTTGGTTTAATAGAATAAATGAATAAAATAAAAATAAATTTAATATAATTATTATAAAAGTCGCTTATTAAACAATAACTTTTTTATAATCAATCTGACTATATAAATGGCATTTGAACAATTAATATGTGTCTATTAAAGTAAGTAATTAATAAATAGACTTATTTCCATTGGCCTAGTATTTTGATTATATATATCAAAGGCGTACATACATATATACACTGTATAATAGATAATCACGTAAGTATTTATAGGCAATAATTAACACTATTTTTTTCTTTCTTTCTTTAAACACGGTAAACACAATGACACCAACAGTAGTATTGTGATGCAACAACTGGCTCATTTACTAGGTCAGTGTGATGCTTATGCCCGCGATCACCAACGATCTATAGCCTGTTTAAACGCTGCAGCTAATATAGCCGAACAACTTTATATTACTAGAACCGCTTGTCAACAAACAACAACAACAACACTGGGTACACGTCCCAAAATACCTTATTAGCTCAAACTAGCAGTAGCATAGACACTGCTCAATCTTTACTACTTGATCAGATCAATACGCTAGAAACACTTGTAGGTCGCCAAATGATTGAATTGGAACAAACAATTAGTGAATTGCGCCGTATTGGACGACAACAAAGCCAACAAATTGCTACTATGCAACAAATTCAAATCAATACTCAAAATTGGTCCATCGTAGCTACAGAGCACATCAGTAGTAATGGCAATATTAGTGGTGCAACACACCACCTCAACCACCGCCACAACGATCAGGTCAATTAGGGGGCAAAATAGGCAAGCAGAAGGAGAAAGTAATAGTGGAAGAAGAGGAGAGGGAACTGGTAGGTATTGTTAGTGTACGGCCCAAGGTGGCACGTAAGTGGATAAACAATATTGTGAATGGTTACATGCATGAACATCGATGGCAACAACAACTATTGTCACCAGTTGTACCGTATAGGCAAGTTTCATCTACTAAATCACCAGTAACAGCCAAGAACAACAACAACAACAATAGTGGCAATGATATATATTTTATTAATTGGGAGGATGCAGCATCGATACGACGATGTGCTGAACGATGGGCAGCACTGACTGCCGTTGAGTTAGTCATAGAAGAGAAAATACAAGACCATTTAAGAATCTATCGTCTATGGAAAACAAGCCAAGCCATTATGAACGCTTAAATATAAACAATCTATTTGTATATTTATTAAATAAATGGAATTGAATGTTAGTGTACTCCTTTAAATGGTACTGTAGTCTATTTAGCATAAATATACTTTATGTGGCATGGCAGCGGACTTTGCAATACTATTTATCGATTCCTATTTCTCATTCCTTGAAAGCACGGGTGTGACTTTTGATGCCACCTTTGTTTCTTCATTAAAATTTTTATTATCTGTTACATATCACACATACACACAGACAGACAGACAGACAAGTCTTATAAGGACAAAGTGGCCTTTAACAACACAGATCCATTGCTGTACTTGTTTCTGTTACTTATCCGTGCATGTGTTACCGTTTTGTTACTGTACATGTGTGTGTTTCAATTTTGCCTTGACATTTTATTCAACTACCGCTTCATCTCTTTCAATACTTTACACTATTCACTATTACCACCTAGTTACTTGTACCACGCCTGATAGCTACTACTTTTTATATATATATACATATATACATATATACACCTATCTATACATAGTTTTACGGGCCAGTGGATTGTTAGGGTGAATTGTCGTCATAGTTGTAATAGTGTTGGTGCACAATGATGGCTCGTCGGCCCAATCTGACTATTGATACGGCGGCAGCGTCTGCATCACGCAAACGACCCGCCAAAGAGAATGCACGCGTTGTCCGTCAACAACAACTTGAACGAGAGCATAATATGCAACAATCAGTCAATCAAGTGACTATACAGCCTGCACGGGTCTCTATTCAAACACTTGACGTGCAATCACAATCGCATACGGCCTATACAAATCATAATAGCAATATCGAGGATGACGGCCTTAATACACCCACCATGGATCAAGGCTACTATGAACTAGAGGATACTGGTGTACATCAGGCCTATTATGCCGATGACACCGACGATAGCAGTAGACATGCTTACAATGATCATTCTGATATGGATGAATCATATCCATCAGAAGAGGATGATATGGAATTATACGATGAAGAAGGTGATTTGGCAGAGGACTTTGATGACTCTGGAGAAGAATCCGGTCTATCTACACCCAAGACACCGGATGAAGATATTAGCTTCGATCATGTGTATGCCCTCTATCGATTTGATGCCACCCAAGAAGGACAGTTAACTGTACGGCGTGATACACGGTTGCAGCTACTTGATGACAGTAATACGTATTGGTGGCTAGTCCGTACAGAGGATGATGGCGCAGTAGGCTATATACCAGCCGAGAATATAGAAACACCTTATGAACGACTATCGCGTCTCAATCGTAGCCGTAATGTCAAACTACTACTGCCTAGTAAAGATGACTCGCATCCATCAGCTGCCGGTGGTGGTCGGCGTGGACGGGCCCCTCGTGGCTTAAGCGTTAAGTTTAATGCGCAACTGGCCCAAGTTACTGAATTTATTAAAGATGCCGATAGTGAAGATGAACTAGAGATTTACAGTTCAGATCCACTGGAAACAGGTGAAGAAGATCCAGAGAATGAAGAGGTATTGTTGAGTGGCGATGAAGATACAATGGCTGGACAGAATGAACAAGAAGAGAAGGGACTTAAACGACGAGATTGGTCACGTCGTAATAAACGTGTCTCTGATGATTCATTAAAGGATCAAATGAGTGGCAGTTATGATCCAAATAACGATGATGAACAAGTATCAACACCGCTTTCCTGGACAGAATCTGAACTAGACAGTAATGCGTCATTTGATCCCTATGGTGACTATGTTGATGCATTATCACCACAAATGGCTGAATATCCATCAGCGTGTGTATTACGTGTGTTTGCCGGCAATCTACCTCTAGCACCCCCCTATAAGAATGTTGTTGTCACTGACAAGACCACCGCAGCCGCCATGGTACGACAGGCAGTACGTCGATTCAAACTAGAGGATCAACAATATAGTGACTACTACATCAGTATTGTCACCCAAGGATCGGGTAGGTCTATTAACCAATAACTAACCAATTAATCATACAATGGATACTAATATCTATTTAGGTGATTATCGATTGAATGACGAGGATCATCCAATTGCTGTACTTCAACTTGTTAGATCTCAGTCACTTGCTACTGTTAAACGATTAAGTGGTGGTGGTATGAGATCATCTACAGCATCTATTAGTGGCATTATACATCAAATGGGATTGACGGAACAGGATGTACACGATCATACAGGTCATGATGATATATTTAGATTCTACTTACATCGACACCCAACCACACCTGCGGCCGATACACCACGTACTGTATCTGAAGCAATATTTGTTAAAGTAGTGGCCCATGTTATTAATAATGAACATGGTGGTGTTGCACTAGCCAATGAAGACGATCGATCACGAGAGATATTTGAAGTCATTGGTGTAGAGACGGCCTCTACTATAGCTGATTTGGCCAATCTAGCGCAACAGCAATTCTCTTTACAAGATACGGGTAATTTCCACGTCATACTATCCCACAATCATCAAAGTAAGCGATAGACTATACTAGTGTTATTGGTATTAATGATGTGTTATAACAGATGAGCCAATGCCCCCGAATACTTGTGTGATGGATGTAATACAGGACGGGAAGAGAATGCCTTTTTGTATTAAGAGGAGGCAGTGGTGTTTATACGTATCGTTTCGGTGTTGCTTTATCACCACAGAATAGTAATAATAGTGTTACTACTACTGGTACAGATACAGTATCAGTGAATGTACCACAGATTACAGTTAATGGTACTGGTCTGCCCAATTCAGCCAGTAATAGCCGTCGATCTTCGATATCACAAGCACCGCCACCTATTACACCCAAGAGTGAAAAGCGATTAAGTGCCGGTGGTAAACGAACGAGTATACAAGGTAAACGAACAAGTTTACAAGCCACTAATAACAACAATGACGGCAATAACAATAATAACAACAACAAAATATTACTATTACTAAACCGATACAACGACGCATTTCTAATAATCCTGATGATGTTGATATGATGGATTTGTATGATCAATATGATCAATATGACGAAGAGACATTTGATCAACCAGCCGACTATTCAGACGATGATGCAACACAGACCCGTACAGCACGTAAAACAACACCTAGAGTTGATAGCTGGGTTATTGGATCGGATACAGGCAGTGATCGGTATTCATCCTGTCGTGACTCTATTGGCTCTGATCCGGATACACAAAGGGCTTATGCCCAAGTAAAGCGACTTAGTTTTGCCAGTGATGATGGGGGCAGTGGTAGCAGTGGCAATAGTAAAAGAGTTAGCCTATCTATTAATGATGCTATTGCCCTTGGATCACCTAAATTGGCCATCTCTACTTCTGATGATGGTATCGTATCACGTCGTACTTCTCAATTGGCCGGTGGACGGCGACCTGATGTATCATCGGCAGTGAGAAATGTATTTGGTGGTATTGCCCCACCTACTGCACCACCACCGGCTGCTTTAATGGCCGCCCGTAGAGCCTCTAGTGCTAGTCAAGGCCACTATCACCACAACTGCCCCCTCTGGTAGTAGTTCGCCCACCGTGATAGTATCTAGAGAACGCAGTTTCACCGATCCCTTCCCTAGTAGAGGAGGGCCACCATCTATTAGTGGTATTAGTGGTATTGGTGGTGTAAGTAGTATCGATGGTGCTACTTCGCCGACCACACCTACTACTATTAATACGGCCAACATTGCTACAACAGCAACAGCAACAGCAGTGTCTGCAGCTGTAGCGGCTACAATGGTGGCAGATAGAGCTGATTCAGCCGATAGTTACTTATCATCGACCCGATCGATTAGTACAGCGCATACGACACCGGCTGCTGGATCACCGGTATTGCCATCATTGGCGGAGAATGCACTCTTTGGTACCGGTGGATTTGCCGATTTACTAAGATTAACTCATCCAGCCACTGCTGATGAACGCACACAAGTTCAAGCCGAGAATGCAGGTCGACGTGTAGCCAATCTATTTGCACGTAATGCCGATACACTGTCATCACTCGACCAGGTAAGTCGAATGAGTATTAGATAGATAGATAGATATAATGACTAATGACTGATTATTATTACTTTAGCGTCTTGAACAGTTAATGCACAACCTAGTCAATGTTTTCTAATACTATTACCATACCATTACTTTTTATTATTATTATTATACACATACAATTAACAGTGCATTAAATAAACCCCATCACTTTTGTTGAATCATTTCTATCTTTTATTTAATCAGTGTGTTATGGGTAGAATAAAATACACATTACTTATAACAAATTATTTAATTAATTAATTAATATTAATTATAGTTACTTAATTTGGAATATCCATTGATTTAACTTTCCCGAATTATGTCGTCATATTCAAGCCGTATTCTTTTATTTGACTTTCACCCTTTCGCGCAATTATTACCTTGATTCCATCGACTATCTTTGTACTGGTATTACGCCACTTGTATGGTTACAAGGCATCGGGCCCATTAGTATGATTACTCGAGCACTGTATAGATCGCGAGAGCGACTATTACAAACAGGTCAGATCTATAGGCGATCTTTTAACCAGTCCACATTTCGTTATACCTATAAACATTATAATGATCTAAATAGGATAGCGACGATGACCCGTCGACCAGCCAGTCTTGCACCTTCAATACGCGGCATAACTACAATACCTCACTCGTTGATACCGCAAGATATACTTGCCCTCAATGCCAATGCAGCAATTAATCGACCAGATTACTGGGCCAAGAATAAAGACGATTCCGACGATAAGCCACCTGCTGGCTCTTCTTCTTCTTCTTCGGCACCGCCTTCTTCAGGAGAGAATGGCAATAATGATGGCGATAATAGTGGAAAGAAAGGCGGTAAAAGTGATGACGATTCACCAGTAGAGTCACTTCAACGCGTGGTTGATGTATTGGAAACTACGCTACGCCGTCCAACGGTACCAGAAGAATATCCACGTGTATTGGCACTGCCCGTCACAGGTCGACCACTATTTCCTGGATTCTATAAAGCTGTAGTGATTCGTAATAAAGCGGTACAGGCAGCGGTAAAGGAATTGATGCAACGGGGACAGCCATATATTGGGGCATTTCTACTTCGTGAAGATGAAGCAGATGTGGATGTAGTGACCGATATTAATCAGATCCATAGAGTGGGTGTATTTGCTCAAATTACTAGTCTAATGCCCCCTTCAACGAGTAGTACTGGTGGTAGTTCAACTGAACATAAGAATGAAGACTCGGATGGAAGTGGTAGTAGTACTGAAGATGACGATGCTATGACGATGGTGATTTATCCACATCGACGTATTCGTATTACTGAATTGAATCAGTCACATTTTAATTTAGATAAAGATGTTAAAAAGTCAACACCTATAGTGACTGAAGGAGAAGGAGAATTGATACCCACTGCGACTATTAAAGCAGATGATACAACAACAACAACCAATGATGAATTAATGGTATCTGAAGTTAAAAAGGAAGAAGGAGGAGAAGGAGAAGGAGAAGGTACAACACCGCATCCATTTTCACCAGATATTCTATTACGTGATTATGATGTGACAGTGGCTAATGTGATGAATATACACGATGAACCATATAATCGACGTAATCCAGTAATACGGGCCATTACATCAGAGATTGTGACAGTATTTAAAGATATTGCTACACTCAATCCGCTATTTAGAGATCAGATTGCTAGTTTTAGTATGTCACAATCTGCGGCCAATATATTTGAAGAGCCAGGCAGATTGGCAGATTTTGCGGCGGCGGTATCAGCGGGTGAGCCGGCCGAGTTGCAATCTATTCTAGAAAGTCCAGTGATTGAATCGCGTATGGAAAAGTCGTTAACGGTGCTGAAGAAGGAACTACTTAATGCGCAACTGCAAAGTAAAATCAGCAAGGAAGTTGAACAGAAGATACAGAAACGACAACGTGAATACTATTTAATGGAACAGCTTAAAGGCATCAAAAAGGAATTGGGACTCGAGTCGGATGGCAAGGATAAATTGCTGGAAGGATTCCGTGAGCGGGCGAGTAAATTGGCGATGCCCGAAGCTGTCAGTAAAGTATTTGATGAAGAAATGGCCAAACTGGCTCAACTAGAACCAGTGTCCTCTGAATTTAATGTGACGCGTAACTACCTTGATTGGATTACTCAAGTGCCATGGGGACAGCGTAATCCAGAGAACTTTTCTATACCGCATGCAGTACAAGTGCTCGACGAGGATCATTATGGATTAAAGGATGTGAAAGATCGTATTTTGGAATTTATTGCGGTTGGCAAGTTACGTGGTACTGTACAAGGCAAAATACTTTGTTTGGTTGGTCCACCTGGTGTGGGTAAGACGTCAATTGGTAAATCGGTGGCACGGGCACTATCACGCGAGTTTTATCGATTTAGCGTTGGTGGTCTTACTGATGTGGCCGAGATTAAAGGTCACAGGCGTACTTATGTTGGTGCTATGCCCGGCAAAGCAGTACAAGCACTTAAGAAAGTACAGACAGAAAATCCGTTAATTTTAATTGATGAAGGTAAAGACAGATATTAATATATATATATAAATGTTAATTGGTGATTTATAGTGGATAAAATTGGTAGAGGACATCAAGGCGATCCGGCATCGGCACTGCTGGAAATGCTAGATCCTGAACAGAATGACGCTTTTATGGATCATTATATGGATGTACCTATTGATTTATCACGCGTGCTATTCGTTTGTACCGCCAATGTACTTGATACTATTCCTGGTCCATTACTCGATCGTATGGAGGTAATTCAATTGTCTGGCTATATTGCCCAAGAGAAGGCAGCCATTGCGGAAAAGTATTTGGCACCAGTGGCGCGTGAATCGGCCGGTCTAGCTAATGTCGATGTTGAATTGACACCCGATGCAATCGATACACTTATTAGAGCCTATTGTCGTGAAAGTGGTGTACGTAATCTTAAAAAGCACATTGAGAAAGTATACCGCAAAGCAGCACTGCAGATTGTTAAAGATCACAGCGTCGAGCTACCTTCATCTGAAGAAACAGCGAAAGGAAGTGGCAAAGAGACGACTAAATCGGCACCGATGGCCGTACCGAGTTCCGTGCACCAAAGAATTACAAGTGACAATATTAAAGATTACGTAGGACCGCCATTATTTACATCAGATCGACTGTATGATAAAACACCGCCTGGTGTCGTTATGGGTCTAGCTTGGACAAGTATGGGTGGTTCGGTGCTCTATATTGAATCGGTCCTGGAGACAGCACTGACCGCGCTCGATAATAAGCCTGGACTGGCCAAGACAGGACAGATGGGCGATGTGATGCGCGAATCCAGTACTATTGCTTATACATTCGTAAAGAATTTAATGATTCGCCGTTTTCCAGAAAATAACTTTTTTGAACGGGCATCAATTCATTTACACGTACCCGAAGGTGCAACACCCAAAGATGGTAAGCAGTAGAATTGCTATTGAGTAGCGTGGTATACTAAGTAGTTTATTTGTTTTGTAGGTCCATCGGCGGGTATTACTATGGCTTCTTCGCTGCTATCACTAGCACTGGATAAGCCACTGCCGCCCACCATTGCTATGACCGGTGAACTAACACTTACCGGTAAGGTGTTGAAGATTGGTGGCCTTAAGGAGAAGACCATTGCCGCGAAACGTAGCGGTGTTGATACGGTTATCTTTCCCGCGGGCAATCAGCCAGATTGGGATGAATTGCCGCATAACGTAAAACAAGGTGTTCGTGGCGTCCCAGTTGAATGGTACGAGCAGATACCGCCTCTACTCGGTCTAGTTGAGCCTGACGCATGGCAACTACGTTCATGGGAGACACTAACTACGCCATCTGAAAAGCACATAGACTAGTTTTGCTTTTAGAAAAGTAAATAAAACAATGATTAAATTATAAAAATCAGCTATTAATGTATACAGCAATCATTAAAATAACGGTTAATTATTCAAATATAATAGCTAAACGTTGTTTGATAGTAAGCTTCTAATAGAAAATTATTTTTAAAACAATGACAAGTAAAAAATAGATGTTTTAAAAACCAGTACTAAAGGGTCAATCTACTAAACTTGTTGCTTGTGTAGATTCAAGTTATTCTAAACATAGTGATGCAAAATGGAAATAATTGTTTCTCAGTATTACTCCGTATATACACACATGCACACACGCGTTGAGTGCCACTACCTTTTAAATAAAGCACTGTTTAAACATTTACATTGTTTGCTATTTTTCCATTTTTGCATTCTTGTATTCGTCGTCGTTGATCGATGATCGATTAAAAACAACATTACATTCATTGCACAGCATGGTTCGATTACCCACCATCATCAATATCACAACAACAACAACAACTACTACTACTACTAGGCATTATAGCATATTGTTTATTTTAATATTTCTAATTCAATCAATTGATGGATTGATTAGCTTTACTCATTCCAATCATACACATTACTATAATTCGTATGATCCATTTAATGTTCAAATGAAGCCCTACAATGTTACTGGTCTAATTTAAAGCCCAAATTTGATAAACATAGCTCATGTAGCTTTGTTGAGGATTTATCAGTCATTTCCAATAATATACGTAACTTGTCTATTTATAATATTTCAGCCTCTATTCTAGTAGTGGATCAACTTGAAAGTAAAGAAGCGAAATGCAAAACAGTGGGCCATGTAAGATATAATGAACAAGTGCACGTTAGTCTGTGTTGTTAATTTTTATATGGATATGGATGTAGACGGCTCATGCTATTGCTGAATATAGCGAGTGGTACAACACAAACGTGGCAGCACCTATACAAGCATCGCTCTATTTGTTACGCAATAATATTACCGGTGATCCAGGTGGCCCGTATTCAGTACCATATGCATCCAATACTATCCCACTACCGCCTGAAAACCGCAAAATACGCATTTCATTATTGCCACTTTCCGGACGTAACGTATTGCTAGAATGGTTAGATGTAACAGACAAACTACCCATATTAACGGTTATCCAAGGTAAAATATATTTAGTTTTGTTTTTCCCTTTAATGGTATGGGTATGGGTATATATAAGTACTAACACATAAGCATATGTATATTATAGAGGCAGGACCATGGAATGATCTTATTTTTTCAACAAAATATCAAATATTTATTTGGACATTTGCTGTGTTCAACGTATGTTTTATCTTTAAAGCATTATTTGATTTTGCTGTTACTGTATTGTATGGCAAAGTCCGGCTAAATATACGCACATTTCTATTTACTATCGCCATTTTATATGTCATTTGTAAGTATAAACGAACTAATGAATGCATGGCTAAAATGCTAACTTATTTCTAGGTATAATCGTGCATTCCATGGCAGAACAAAGAAGTTTTATACGAGAACTTGCCGTTTTGATTAGTAAATTTTCTTTTAATGTGGCATTTTACATATTATTGACAGTATGGTAAGATTATAAACAGATGCCTATAATTCCATGTGATACTTAGTTGTTCTACAGGTCCTCAATAGAAGCAGTTATTCAAATGGAACGCCGAACCAATGCACTCAAGATTATATCGCACGTTGTCTTTTCCATGCAAGCAATTATAGTGGTTGCTATATTTATTTTACACTTCTTTGAATCAAAATATGAAATGGCCTATATTGAAGTAGCCTTTAAGATTTTAATGTTTTTGCAATCATGCATTGCGTTAATATTCTTATATTACGGTAAGAGAGTTAAAACACGCATAGTATAATTTAATTTATATATTAAATATAGGAATATATTTTTATGATGTGCGAGAAGAGTATATTATTAACCAGGATTCGTTTAAATCACTGACCAAGGTTAGTGTTATTGTGCACAGATGACATCTATTCTAACTTTTAATGGTATTGATGATGCAGCTAAGCAACATATCCGCTGCATCTTTTGCGGTCATGCTACTTGAGCTTATTAACCAAATCATCGGCAGGTATACTGCAATGAACTATGAAGTTTATAGCCACTTTACCCGATTGGTTATAGATAGTCTGCTGTCCACTGTATGTTCAGGGATTCTACTCTACATAGTAGGCATCCGTATGCCCAGTGAAGAGGACAGTGATGCCATAAGGCTGTCTAATATTTTCAAATATTTCCTACAATCCCTGGGTTTAAAACACCCATCTACATATTTAAAACCATCATCTGTGCAATAAATTATGTGTCCGTTATTATATAGCTATTACACAGTTGTAGTTTTCAGTAAATGTCTATTTTCAATCACCTGAATTATTCATAAAACAGTAGTGCAGCGTGTTTTAACCGCTTTACGCATGCAGCATGTAATATAGGGATGCAGTGAAACCAGCATGATACATGTTACTTGCATCATTCATTGATGCTCATCTACTGGCAACAATGCTAAAAGTATCTGAGTACGTCATTCAAAGCGACCTTTACTATTGTATAACAATGGTATTTTGTGCTCAAATGATTTGGACAAACGAGTCACTCAAGTAGTACAGTGTCTATATTGTATGTTACGTTAGCAGCTATTATAGTATGTTTTCTCCTATAGTATTGACTAGCCACTATTAATTTGAATCAATGTAACAGACCGCCTATTCTCTACAAGGTCAAATGCCTGATATCTAGTTGAATTTGCTGCATGAAACAAAGGTCATTGGAGTGGTTGAAACGAATCCCGTTATGTGGCTGCATAAACGACAATACCGGTATTCGAGGATCATGTGTTTATTTATCGCATGTCATGTAAAAGCGCCTACAAATATTAGTTTACTTGATTGCTCCACAATATCTTAATCTTAATTCGCTAGTTTAGGCGGTTAATCCAATTCCCCATGCTAGTTGATATTTGTTCATAACAGCCGAGCAATTGAACACATGACATTTAGTTAAACACTATTGTCTTTTTCGTTTGTACTTTTTTACTCTAGTTAATTTTCTTACTTTTAATAGCTAAATGCAAAGTTTTCTTATTTATATGACACCAAGCAAAACATCAACCAGCTACGCACACACACACCAATCTTGATTTAAGTGGTTCACTATTATTAGTACTATTGATTGTCGTAATAACTTAATTTACAACGTGTAGCAAATACTATGCTGGTCATACAGTTACACTGTTTACTTTTTCGCTACTGGCTGTTGTTGTGCAGTCCACTGATGCATTATTTAAATTTAACACCGACAATACGACATCATACTCGTGCCCAACCTATGATCCATTTTCTGTACATATTGACCCATTCTATATTACTGGTGTTTTAGTAGCACCCACTTATAAACAAGATAAACCATGCACACTGAATCAAACAAAGCCACCATTTTGGAAAGACTTGTTGAAAGGTCATTTGGCAAACCATACGTCTTTGATCGTATTAATTACTGAGTCGTCTGCTCAAAGTGGTGGCTGCCAAACCGTGTCACAGGCAAGTATCAATATAAAGGCACCACCAAGAACATTTGTGCTAACTTTGTACTATAGGCATGTGAAGCGGCTGTCGATTACAGCAAGTGGCTGCTAAATAGTGATAGGCCATCAAACAGTGTTGTTGTCTACGGACTTACCGAAAATGTTGAAGGAACATCTGGCGGACCACATACTACGGATTATACGTCACATAGCCCAAACATTCCTGACAATAAATATACCCTTCCCACTGCACTGCTACCCCAGGACTGTTTTAAAACCATACAGCCGGTCTTATCTCAATTAACGGCACCATTGATGGTGGAAGTACAACAAGGTGAGATGATACTATACACGCTTAATAAAATAAATCAATTAACAAAACTGAAATATATCTAGAAGGAGGGCCATGGAATGATATTATTTTCTCCGTCGGATATCAAACATTTATCTGGACGCTCTTTGTCATTAATGTATTTTTTATATTTCGGTCTATAGGTAGCATTATACATTTGATGGCCACCAGGAGATTTCGGTCTGAAATTCGCACATGTATATTTGTTATTGGAATACTATCAGCTATATGTAAGCACAGCATAAATATTTATTTGTCTTATTAATATAAATACTAGGCATTTCCACGTTTTTACCAATGAACACCACAACTATTGTTAGCCATTCATTCTATGAAGTAGGATCTATTTTGTTTACAATTGCATTCTACCTTGTACTTTTGATCTGGTATAGTGAAGAGACAATATAATTCGACAGCAATACCAACTCATTGACAATAGGTGTACGATCCAAGAGGCTGTCCAGCTGACCAGCCGTATCAACTATCTTCGTATGGTGATCTGTTTGTGTCTATTCCTACAAACCTTTGCTTATTTCGTTAAATTTATAAACCACTTTGTAAAGCCAAGCGACCTTTTTCAAAAGTTACGAATTGTGTGTCGATACACCATCGTAAGCCTAGAAATCACAGGATCAGTTATTTTCCTTTATTTCAGTAAGTTGGTAATTGTCGTTATTCAATAGTCTTATAAACTGTTATTTTATTATTAGGTATAATGTTTTATATTAAGAAGCGTAGCTATAATTCAAATCCAGCATCCGAAAAGGCATTGTTTCGTGTAAGCAATATTGCTACCTTCTATGGCATTTTGCTGACTATCTACTATTGTTTAGTTAAGCCGGATTTCTTTGGCATGCTTTGTAGGATTTCTTTCTTCCTGTGCATCAAATACTTTTATGTTGGATGATTCATGGAATGGGCATATGTCCATTGCAATCATCCGCATTATTTTCAAAGTTATCGGCCCTACTATGCGCTCCATCGCTTTGCTCTACATGCTCGATATAAGAATGCCAAGTGAAAGTGAAGCAGACAAATTTAGTTTCCGTGCTCTGGGAATACAAACATGGTCTATCATACAAAAAAACTTTGAAAAAAAATGTCAAGGCTCTAAAAAAGACATGCTAAGACTTTAAAATAGCAATTGTATGTTTGAACTGCATATAAATGTTCATTGCTTTTGTTTTATTAATATCGCATAACTATTTAAATAAATTGTTTACTAAGCACATTTATTACAATATATAAACTGCAATTCATACATTGCTAATTTTTAATGTTATTTTCATATTTACATATTATCAAATCATTGACACCACAGATGCGTACAGATCATATTTAGTGTACAATTATATTTATTCCCAAACAATGACATCACCATCAAAAGATGCAGAAACAAGGCCCACTTCCTTTGGATGAGCATCTACAAACGAGACAACGCGCTGGTGTCCTTGCAGTCTTCTCACTTCGTTGCCCTATTTATGCAAATAAATATCACTATTCAACTAAAAGATTTGTCATGTGAATGATATCCTACCTCGAGTAAATCCCAGTATACAATAGAGCCATCCTCTGACCCACTTACAACATGGGTGTCCATAGGAGTAAGACAGCTCCTTAGTCGATATTCTTTATGTTGATGGCCTGTAAAGCTACACAGTTACTTAGCATTGGTCTTCTAGCATATTATACAATCTAAAGCTTACTCGTTTAAAAGACTGCCGTTTTCTTTATCAGTAGACGTATTCGAGCATCCAAGGTGCTCACTAGTATGCAGTTGCCATCACTGGTGAAATTAACAGAAGTTACGGGATCTAGTGGATAGTGTTATATCAATAAATGCTATTCAAGATCTGCAAGTAGCTTACGACCAATTTCGTCCGTGCTTAGCTGGCCCATACGTAGATCGTATGATCTAACTTTACCATCAATTGAACCAGTCAGTATCTCATGGCTCGAGACAACCAAAGAAGCAACGCTATCCTTGGCATCTTTCAGTACTTGAATTGGTATACGAGAGGCAGCACTGTTGCACCATTCAACAATTAGCCATGCTATAGTAGGATAGATACTTATGCTGCTTACCGAAGATCCCAAGCACGTACTGTAGCATCGTATGAGCCTGCCATAAATTCAAACACTTAGCTATATTTAATATACAAAGCAGCTATATATTACTTACCACTAAATAAAACACTTGCATCTGCGTTGAATCCCACACAATTAACACGCTATTAATAAACATGAGTTAGTTCAAAACAAATAACTAATATAGTAGTGCCAAAAATACCTACCTGTAAATGACCCGAGCATCGACGCGTTACCTGGCCTGTGGCAACATCCCATAGAAATACTGTACGGTCGCCACCGCATGACGCAAACCGACTGTTGTCGAATGAACTAACGTAGCAAACAAAGCAGTATACTGGTTAATGCATTGCATAGAAATACGATTTCTATTCAGTGGACACAAATAGCGACTTACCTGCAAACGTCAAAGACCTCCCAGCCGTGTGCACTGTACTTTTGAATGGATTTACCAGTAGCTGGATTCCATAAACGAACGTCTTTATCTTGTCCACCCGTTAAACAGTACGCGCCGTCAACTGTATAACGTGCTACATTGACCGGGCCACGATGTCCTTGAAGGGTGTGTCGCTTCTGTCTAGGTAGGGGCAGGGGCGCGTTGGCAGACATAGTGATAGTAGCAGAGCAAGTGTCGTCTGTGTTTCAAATAGTTTATTTGATGTCCTGAATAGTGCTTGTTTTACTATTGCTGGCATGCTGCCGCTATTGATATTTTGTATTGGCAATACACGTTTTCGCGTTTTCCAGTTATCTATTCTATAAACCATTGCTGCTTATATTTAGTAAAAAAAATACTTTATTAATTTAAGCGTGAGAGCGCGTTCAATGATTGATAGCATTTGTTATGGTAATAAGAGCCAATATTTAGTAATTTATTACTAGCAAAAATACAACTGATTCATTGATTTTTAATGACTGTTTAAAGAAATGCGGCTATATTATACATGTTTTAATTCAATATAATATCTATTGATTGTCTTGTTTAATTTGGGATAACAGTAAAATAAATATGCCACTAGAACCTGTCCATGCTATCAAACATTACACTGAGGGCATTTTTGTAACTATGTAATAAATAAGCTCAAAGGATTTATAAATGGAAATCACAAAAGTATTGTAATAGGCAATTGAAGCATGGCTAATATCAACTTTTTAGATTTACCAACACGTTACTGGTTCTTTTTTGATGGCACGACCAACTATTTAATGGCAGCCAATATTAGATGCATATTTGTAATAGATATACAATATGCCTATCACTATCTTCTACCCTTGATACACAGCTTTTCATTTCTTTAACGTCGTCATTATGATACGCGGAAATCGATTCAGTCATGCTACCATGGTTGGTATTTTGGTTGCTCTCTTTGGCATTGTCTTGGTAGCAGCCACCGAAATGAGACCCACCTCAATTCTTAGATGTAATTAACTGGCTAGCTAGCTAGCACCTTTTAATAGTTATCAATACAATTTACTAATTCATATGTATACACACATCATAGTGCGGCCCAGTCAAGAGAGCCTAGTAACGGATATCAAGTAAGCAAACAATGTAACACAGCGTAACTATTATCTAAGCACTTTATTTTAGTGAAGGAACACCTCGCCCATTATATCCTACGCCGTATGGCAAGCCCAACGCTATGAACCAAGCCGGTCTCGTTATTCTTAAGGATGAAGGTGTTGAGAAAGGTGTACGCCATGCTCTTGCAACATACAATAAGGTACCAGCTCGGGTCGAATGTACTCCATTGGACAAGCGTAATCAAAAAGAATATAGCGCTTTTATGGTAGGTGTTTACAAGAAAAGCATAATCAAACAACCATTTAACATAAACATGGATTTATTTAGGCACTTGATGCGGCCAAAACCACTCTTATATCCGAACAGTCTGCCGGTCGGGAATTTGTCGAAACTGCTTCACATATATTCGAGTATGAAGCGCATCAGTGCTATGTTTTGCCTAGAAAGTGTAAATATAACATGCGCGAATACACCGAGAAGATGTTTGCCGTTCAAAAACGATTCTTTTTAAAAGCTGTCATCCCTCAAATCTTTAGCGGTATGGCTTATCTACATCGCGTCAAACTATTCCATGGCGGTCTCTCGGCCAACAGTAAGTAGTCATAATAACAATAATCACTTCTCTTTTTCTAAAATTACTAATAACAATTATGCTAGATATTTGCGTTGAAGGTGGTATGACTAAACAGCCAGCGATTAAAATTAGAAACTATCGCAGCTCAGCGCCTATCGTTTATACTAACATGGAAAAGGAAGAAGTCAAACTAGCCCATATTTGCTATCAACCGATGTATCCTCCGCTAGAAGGTAGAAATAATGAGCCAGTGAATCAGCTCAAGTATGATACATGGCTTATTAGCGAAGCCTTATTTGATGTTATTGGATCCAACTTGCCCGAAAGACGTTTTACTAAACCAGATCCAGATTCTGATAAATGCGATTACCGTCCTCGAATCAAGGCTGGCATTTCTGATTTATGGAGGAAATATACCAGTGAAATGCCACTGCGTTTTATGACTCCAATGATGATGGAACTTCGTGCTGATGCCGCGGACCGACCAACACCACGAGCATATCTCAATAAGCTTCGTACTCAATCACAGAAAGCACGCGCTTAACTACTACAATAGCGTTTATTGATTATATGATAGTTTACGTTAAATAAATAAACGCTACGTCTTTCTATATAATTAGTTAATGCAGTTTGTCATCAATAGATAGATGTCATTGTAAACCTGTTTATCGTAAAAAAATACAATTTATAATCAAAACAGCAATAATCAAAGCATTGCGCACATAGACGAAGCAATTAAAACCATTGAAAGTCATACGAAGCATCTTCTCGCTGTACCAGCATAAAGCCAGAATTGGCATGAACAACATTGGCCGGTGCACCTTTACCGCCCACAGCCGGATTAATAGCCGCAGCTGATGGCGATTCACCACGATGAAGTCGCATTAAGAAATTAATGCGTGCACAAATCTCCACTATATTAATTATATTAATTATTGGTATTCACAATTTATTGTATATTATCGATTATTCCACTTACCAGCATCTTCCTCGGTGGCACCATCGAAATCGTATGTTTTGACATCTCGATCTCGATAAACAACTAGCTTGAACTTGGTCGATATTTTGCCGTGCTGTTTGCACGAAAGTACAGAGCTAATATGATATGATGACTATGGATATACTAATTAGTTTACCATTTGTCTTGCTCTGCCTTAGTAGCTTACGGTAGTTTTCATTTTATCAAACATATTACGATTCTCCGGTGGCATAATGTGAATATATTCACCATCAATTGCCAGGATTCGTTCGTGACGGCCAACTAACATCGGCATACGGCGTGTTACCGTAAATCGCTATTCAATCATTCGTGTTATAACTAGTGCATAAATCAATTTGACGGCCAGCCATACCTGATACATAAATGGTAGTCCATTTGTTATATTAATCTTTGGCTTGGCTCGAGATATGCGATGGTGATCACTTGGTGTAGAAAAGGCAAATTCACCTAGTCAATACACATATTAATTAGCCATTTAATAAAATATAAACTGCAAAGTGTAAGATTACTTACCACTGGCTCGACTGCCTTTCTTCATTAAGGCCAGTTCGGTTAGATCCGGTAGCTGTTCAAGTGTTGTTTCGCTGGGTACATCTGTCTTTGTATCAAGAAATTTAAGCGCATATTCACGCGGTTCAAGTTTCCATCGCCGACAAATATCGACCAAAACATCGGCAAATGGCACATTCAATTGAACAGATATCGAAGTAGTATGATAACCAATCAACGTGTTATGCAAATGGATCATAAGATCACGCTGTGGTCCTGCATCTGATGGTGTCCCCGGTGGTCTTAGACTGACATTGGATGCTTTGGTTTGTAATGCGTGTCCTGCTGCGGTGTTTGTGGTATCCACAGTCAGTGTATTTTTATTACCAGCACCTGTATGGCTACCCAACGTGCATTGAGTGTATCGGCCTTGGCACCTGTACCCGTACTCGATCCTGCTTGTCCATAAGTATTGAATGATGGCACAGCGTTTGTATTAATCATCGGTACAATGAGTTCAGCCTTGCTTGGCTTATGTAGACGCAGTGCTTGCTCATTTGTCTTGACTATCGCCAATATATTAGTAAGTAGATGCTTTGTGCTACATCATATATTATTATTTACCTTGTTCTGCTGTCGCTTGACACAATGCAAATTCGCCAAAATCGAACTTTTGAATTTGACGTCCTCGTTCCAATGCTAAATGAACATTAATTAAAATAATGTATTATATTATATTATGCAATTGGTTATAGTTACATACCGGGAAGATCCTCATCAATTTCACCATCATCTTCAACAATACGCATATTCCAAAAAATAATGCTTAATTTTCCTTCAAGACTTGGCTGGCGTTTTTGATCAACGTACTGATAGAGCACATAACCAACAACATCCTCGACACTGGCATCTTTCTTGACACAAATCGACATTGGCTTATTTGGTTCGTCAGAGTGCGGCAACCAGATCTTAAGTGGTATAACATCAATACCGGTACCACCCTAGTATATATATGCACATTAATTAATAAACTAAATATTATTATATTTAATATACGTACCACTGATGCATATTCGGCGGCCAATGGATTGTTGACAACACTGCGCCGTAAATTGATCATGGCAGTAAGCGCTGATTTAACATTGCTAACTTGTGCTGTTGGTGTACTGCTAGCAGATAGTGACCATGGCGATTGGGCCAGATCAGTCTGCTCGCTATTTATTGTGTTAGACACAGTATTGCTATCCATAAGAATGTCGTAATTGACAACTGGATCAGCTCTATTTGTAGTTAGCGCCTGTGTTTCGGGCACTGCCGGTAAGCCTGGTTGACGAAGTGTAGGCGGTCTTGTTCGGCTTATGATTCGAGGGTCATTGTTACGCCTATCTTGTCCACCACTTGCATCCATTGAAAGCGATGACGTATCTGTAGCTTGACCGTCTGTTGTAATAGAACCATGTTGTATTCGCCGTTTCGTAAATAAAGGTTTGCTGTAGTAGTATTCCACAGTAGCATTAAGTTTAGTTTGGAATTTATCCATCAACTGCTTAGTACTAACCGATTGACGGGCTTTTCAATATCCATTTCGTCCTGGTCAATTTCCTGCTCTTTTGTTTGGGACCGGTCATTGCGTCGTGCCAGTGTTGGATTTCTGATACGCTGTCCGCTAGTGCTATTGCGATTAACAGAGCCGCTTCTTAGATTACGACGTACTGACGAGCGTCTTCGGCCATTAGGACCCATAAAATCCGTGCTCATGCGCTGCTGGAGCACACTGGCCAAGTCGGGCGAGTAACAGACTGCCATCTCAGCAAATGGATCGTCGCAGGCCCGAATAAACGGATTCCGCAGTAATTCCTCCTCTGGGACAAAGCTGAACACGCGATCAGCAGTTCTATCTTCTACATGTCGCAGATAATTGATACGAAGTTGATGCACAATAAAGTCTTTGTTGGCACACAGTGTCATTGTACTAAATAAACTGCTGATAAGCAAAAGGGTGGATAGTAAAGAAGTGAGATATAGGACTGCCGCCTTGGCTGTTAATTATGAAACTAAATTTGTACAGTGTTATTATATCAAATCAAATATAGTAATAAAATTTATTGAATTCAAAGGACAAAAAACTATTTAGTTATGTAATTAATATGCTTTTACTTTATATGTTATAGCTATTATGATGTGTAAAAAAGAAGCTAAAGAATAATATTGAATCGTAATACTAATATTAAACATTATATTTTTATTAAATTGTTTATTACATTAATTAAATAAAGTAATTAATTTAATCATAATTCAAATCATTCTTCTTCATCAATTATCGTTTCCATTTCACTTGATAATAAATGTGGATGTATATTTCCATAGCCACCGCTTTGAAGAAAACTACTAGCAACTGCAAACCTATCTTCTTCTTTGTTTTGAACAGCAGTTTTAGATGAGTTGGACATTTGTGCTGGATAAGTTGAGCTTAATGACGCTGAACCCATGTTATCATTTGCATGCTTAAGCGATTGAGTGCTCATACCGTCTACGTTTTCTTTACCGGATTCCCTCCATAAACGATACAGCGCAAATACATCTAAAAAGTGACTGCATTGATTGGCGTTTGTAATCTTTAATGGCATGCGTAAGCCAAGTTCTGATTGCAATACAATTGCTCCAACCATATTATTGATAACGCCAATAACTACATAGGCTACAACTCCTGGAATTGTATATCTGGCATCGTAAAAAAGAGGCATTGTATTGGTGCTTGCATTGACCAGAAATCCAAACGAGCATGCAAATGCCGTACGACTCAACTATAAGCAATTTATATTGTTAATCGCTAATTCGTTCATTTATATATGCATACTTACTTGAGTAAATGCTTTGCGTGTAGTCGCATTGTCGGAATATTCGTTTATTCTCCAATAAAATGAAAACCTTGACTATTGTTAGACAATTTGTGCTTATTAAATTAGTATGACTTACCATAATAGAAAAACAGCAATGATGCTATAATTCGCAATGACATGCCAATATAATTGGATATAGGCCAGAAGTTTGCCGTAAAATGAAGTGGTAAGAAATAGGACAGCGATTTTATAATTTGTAATGGTGTCTGTATAATAAGCGAAATATAAACAATGATTCGAATGACGAGAACGCTGCGGTTTATTGTAACAGCAACATATATTGAGCACCTAAATGTGTATAAAGCTACAGTGAATATACTGTGCATTATAGTGCATTCTAAAACTTACCATATAAGCGACAATAAGTAAAATGCTGTATTAAACAAAAGCGCGCTAACACCACGGATTTGCTTGTACGCAAATGTTGTACTATCCATCGGTATTGTTATTGTAAATACTGTACACCTGATGTTAGCTTTGTTATTGCATACGTTTATGGTGTACTTACATGTTAATGCTATGATGCCGGTTATAAACACATACGTACGCCATTCAGCCCATAGATTATTTGTAAGCCGCAGCAAAGTAATGGTGGCCAATGACCACAAAATAAATATTGTATGGATAGTAAAAACAATCCATAAAAACGCTTGATATCCATTTGAAAATAGCATTTCATTCCATGGGCCAGTCTCTGTTTATTTAGTGTCAGAATTAATACAATCAACACATTTATACTATTACCTTCTTTTATTGTTGCGTAGAGTGGGCCGTTTACTCGTTTTAGCAAACTGCTGACTTCATCATAGTATTTGTATGGTACCATGGCCATGGCCAGTTCAGGTCTACCGTCTGGAATGCTTGATGACTGACTTGAGTATTCCACCGAGTAAGGTCCACCGGCATCGCCTTTTTTAATTCTACTAAGCAAGTATAATGCTGTACTAACAGACGGCCATCCAAGTTTTTCCAGCTGTCGACCATACTGAGCAGCCACTCGACATGTCTTTATGATATAAGCAAGATGCTTTAAACAGCTATTTTTGACTTACATTGGCCACAGTTAAACAGTTATGAGCATATGCCTCTTTATCATCGATGACTATGATCGTAGACGATGGCGGTGTGGATGAACTATTTGGTTTGATAGCAGCCAGCTGCGTTTCATTCAGTTGCAAAGTACACTGAGTATTTGGTTGAAATGATGGCATCACCAGAATGCCAGTAGCGGTGTATGGGTCCAATTGAACACCATACGGATCATAAGTTGGATAAGTAAATGTTTGATTGTTTACTTCGAATGTAACTGAAGCACAAACGGCGCTAACAAACCATAGACCAAACCACAATCGAATAACGAGATTCATACTATAAAGATTTATGCTATAATGGATATGCTGATGCTGGGTCATAATATACGGCAAATAATTGTATGCCAAATAAAACGATATATGTGATCGATTAAAGGCGAGGCGTGCAAAAGAATACTGTGTGATGCATCAACTTTTGGCTACCTTATAACTGAGGTATAGCTCAACCGCTCATGATAAGGCCTTACTCAGTTGTAGTATTGTCACAAGACGACTCCCAAAGCCTGTTATTCATGTGGTATCTGCCACTAACCTACGAGTAAGTCAGGCAGTAACTGGTTTTGTGCCCCCATGTGTATCAGCTAAATGAAATTAAAAAACCACAACTGATTATATTCATATATTACTTTAACATCACATTTGATCGAATGTTATATATTTTTCATTACTATAATGACTAATAGATTGTATTAATTTATTAATTAAATATCTATACGTTTTCAGTATAATGTACTATCAGCATATTGAAGTTGCATGCAGCAACAAAGATGAGCACGTGAAATATACATATTGGCACAAGGATGATATTTATTATGGTCATATGAGCATAGTGGAGCCAATAAACAATCACGTTGTGTTTATGCATATGATTAACGTAAAAGTGTGAACAGAGCACGCAATAGATAAGAAATGTGGTTTAAAACGTATTAGTTAATAGTAATAAAACGCAATTTGGTTTACCAGTGTAAAAGTTTTGCATCTGTTATTCGGCATATTGTGTTTGTGTTTCAGCATTTTGGGTTTTCAATACAAGTTATTACTAAAGGTTTGTGTGATTCTAGATGACTTGGTTTCAGTAATTATTCCCCCTCCCCTTCAGACCTCGTTTATGAGGCTAAACAACAATTGGCCGTTGCGTTATTTACATGCACAGGTTTCCTTTTCAGCATTTCCAATCCGGTAAAAGTATTGATGCATTTTGCCATTTGAAACAATAACCAAAAATCATCCAACTAAATGGCCATGACCACCGAAATAAGACTGCAAACTCAGTGTTCACCTTCGCTATCCCGTTTACAGTCGTGGTTTTAAAACAGAAAGCGCTTTACCCTCCTACCAAAGCAGCAAAACGTTTGCTATCAAGCACATGTACGCCGATATATCGGTATTATTTCAAGTTAACGTGAATAATTTGGGACCACAACTTTCGCAACGTGTCGTTTCGCCATTGCCACTCTTATTTTGCCATTACAATGGCATCAAGGAGATGGTAAATCAACTTTTGTATTACTATTTACCCTCCAGTAGCCAATTTCAAATGTTTCAAGCTCAAGTTGGTAAATAGTCTATGCTTTCAACCACACATTATATGTGATGTCTCTTTCTATAGCAATGCGTTGTTGTATCACCAATTATCAGAGCAAATAAGCCAAGTAATACTAAAAAATACACAATTGGCTATCGTGATTTCTTATCATTCGTTTGTGGCATTTTTTATTTTGCATTTGTTAAATAAACACGTGGTATATGACTACGTCTCACCTTGACCGGTTTGAAAGCAATACCAGAACTGTGATAAGATTAAATGATTTACAATATGCTGGCTATTTCAAAACACTCGCTATCAATCTGAGCATTTTCAGCGATCTATCTACCACGTGCAGTACATTACTAGCTCCGCTTCTAAATTGACTGGAAAAACAAAGCAGCATCATTTTACAGCACCAACCCATTCGAGCAATAATAGTATATAAAGAGGCATTGAAGTGTCGTTTGGCCCAATATCTGCATCCTCACTTCAATTCTCAATTATAAACTTGTTCTTTTCAAGCTTAACGACTACACTGAACGCACTTCCACTAGACGGTCACCATGCGTACTTTCACCACTGCCTGCCTTGCTTTCACCGCTGCTCTGGCCATTGCTGGGAACAATGGAGCCGACTCGGCCGTGATCAGCTCCAAGGAATCATCTGTTGGCACTCTACCACACCTATATAGAAGAAATACAGGAGGACAATGTGTTGCTACATTAACCAAGAAACACCCAAAGGGTTTAACTTTAAACGATTCGTGGAAAACCACTGTACTTGATAATTGGGCAATTGCTGGTGATGGTTGTGTCAATGTTGGCACCATGAATGGCAAAAAAGTAGGCTATCGCTGCATTGCTGATATGAAAGCAGCCACCGATTTCTATCACAAAATATACACGGTTAGTAAACAGTTTGATTGCACTGTATTGTATAACTAATATATTTGTTAATAGGAAAAGACCCATGTTATTTCATTCACCGAGGCGCCATTCCAGTGTTATGCGTTTTGGATGTAATAAAGAATTAAACTTTTGATCATTAAAGCGTTAGTGTTGCTCAATACTTGAATCCACTACCCATCACAATAGCCCATAATGTATTTTGGCACTGCATGGAAACACAGAACAGGATGTCTGAATTCAAAAAAGTGTGCTACAAACAAAAAAGCTAATCGGAGTAAATAACGGAGTATAACAGCATGTGCAAATGCCATGCTGCGCTGCTAATTAAAAGAACAGCTTACACGTAGTTATCAATAGCTGAGACTGTGATTAATATCAGCATTTATAAAAGCACATGCATCATGTTAAGCATAAAATATAGAAATCGTTGTATTGATCATAGCATTACTTATTTGTATTAGTATTAAAATCAATCTAATAAGGCAGTTGAGTTTAACTTCCGGTTTGGTTAAATGTTTTACCGGTCATGTCTATACTAATTTGGCGTTTTCTTTTGTAATTGTCATGAGTTTTGAATCAACATGGTTTTATCGGAGCTATATGGAATATTGGTTCTGCACTACAAACGAGATAGTAGTTGTCTGTATTTCTATATTGAATAAATGCCAATTTAAAAAAATAAGCTTGCTCAATTTAGCAAGTGAAACATGCACGCCTATCATGTTTACAATGAACTATTGCTACATAAGGTAGTGGTTTCATTGTGATGCTTAATCTAAAACGTAATAACCCACCCGTGGATTAGCATAGCCAAAAGTACATTCTACTGAAGCATGTTATGGATAGAAACACCCTTTTAAATAGCATTAAATTAGTACTTGCAGGTCTTTAGTCGCTATTTATATTAATTGTCTAAACTATTTAGTAGTTACAAGCCAAAGAAAATACTGATAAACATAAAAATGATTTCCAAATTAATAAACACAACTCAAAACAATATTAGTAATTACTATACGTTTATCAATAAATATTATTCGTATATTGTAATCTTTTATACTAAAATGACCGTTTATAGTACAATAATAAGCAATATAATTAAATGTATATGTGTACACAAACTTGGTTGACTATTGTTAAAAAAAGCACCATATTACTTGGATATAGTGTGATCATTTTAGTTCATGATGACATAGTGTAAATGATCAATAAGTATTGCCATTATTAATGTCAAAATACCAATATTTATTTACTTCTCTATACTCAACCACTTTATTGAAACGCCATTAACTTTTTTGTTTAAACACACACACATACTTATTCTCTATGTCTAAACAACACAAAGTATTGGGCGAAGATGTTTGGAAGAACAGAGTCGAGCGTGTTGTAAGTATGCATCTGTAGCGAATAAAAACAAATAGCGTTATGACCACTATTAACGAACAATCTAACCAATACATCATCCAAATAGAATGCCGAACTATTTACGCTGACTTATGGTTCGTTAGTGGCGCAATTACTCAAGGATTATGAAGATTACGCCGAAGTGAATAAACAATTGGAAAAGATGTAAGCCATAGCCTGTACTAGACCAGATCATGATTGCTTATTGGCTATATTGGTCTATTGAATAGGGGCTATAATATTGGTATCCGACTGATTGAAGACTTTCTTGCTCGTACGGGCGTGCCACGATGCGCCGATCTACGCGATACAGCCGAGGTTATTGCCAAAGTTGGCTTCAAAATGTTTCTTAATATCACGCCACTTGTAGGTGGCTGGTCACCTGATGGCCGCGATTTTACGCTCCAATTTGACGATAATCCGTTGGCGGAATTTGTTGAGTTGCCCGAGGAAGCGGCCAAGCATCTATGGTATTCGAATATACTATGCGGTGTTTTACGCGGTGCACTAGAAATGGTAACATTATGTGTTTACAATACCGTGGAGTAGCTAATAAGGTGATTTTTGTAGGTACAAATGCAAGTAGAGTGTCATTTTATTAGCTGTGCTTTAAGAGGTGATGAAACGACGGAAATGCGCGTTCATCTAGTGCGCTATCTTGAAGAGGAGGTGCCAGCTGGAGAGGATTAGTTGTTTATTTGCTTGCTTGTTTTAATGGTTTTCACTGTCGACATGCATCGAAATATTGTAAAGAAACCTAAATATAAACAAAAATGGTTTATTATAAACTGTTTGATATACGTGTTAACAAATGATTAAGTATTATGGATCACAAATAAATGCGATAAAGGTGCTGGTTGACGGCACAGTGGACATTCAGGCTATTGTATCATTGTTAATGCAATCAATTAATATACTCGTCATTTACACGTACTTTAGTTTGACACCATTGACAGATACATAGCCAGCAGAACATATGACCACAAGGTGTTGCAGTTGTTTCTTGTCGAGGAGCAAGACATAGTGCACAGTTGGCTTGCTCTTTAATCTCTTCACTGCCGATAGCAATCGACTCATTATTGTTATCCTCATTGAATTGTTCGGCCGTTTCTCTAAATAGCATTAATAGCATTGATAGTTATAACGCTACTTCAATCTCTATCTATTATAACTTACGTTGCAGAAATAACACCTTCAACACTGTTCTCCTTAGACTCATCTGTTGTCGTGGCTGTAAGACGTTGATGCACAGACATGGCACCACGTACAATCAGCTGTATTACCATAAGCACACCAATAAATTCGTATCCCATTGGTTCTTCATTAGGTGCTAGCTGTCGTGTAAATATCTAAAGCCATTTGTTAGTTATTACTAAAGCACTTGTATTATCTATACTCACATATCGAATGCCGGTTAGTCGCTTTGAGAAATGATAATAAGCGCCTGCAAAATAGAAGAGTGCTAAATGCATAGGATGAAACACAACCTTCCAAAGCCAATTTACTTGATCCAGCCATAATCTACCTAACTGGGCCCATTTCTCATCTTGTGGGCTCGCTTTAGTTTAATTTAGTTTAATTTATAAGTTAGACAATGCTCATGTGCCATATAACAAATCATAACTAACCATTGCTTTGGCCACTAACTATACGTCTCTCGGCTGCCGATACTCGCTGGCGAAATTGATCGATTCCTTTCGTAACGGCATAGGGAAAGCCAAGCTGTAGAAGAATAGAGAGCAAACGTTTCTATTCAAACAATAAAGTTATCATAATGTAAAAGACTGACTCGTTAACATGCTTACCTTATAGTCTGGATAAACATGTCGCTTTCCGTCTACTTGTAGCAAGTCGCAGTATTCCTCGCCCAATGTTTGTGAGCCTAGTTGGAATAGGTATTCAATATATACAGAAATACTATTGTCGATACCCTTACCAGTCAGTGTGGTTAGTATGTAATACAAAAAGTCTGAGAAGGTGCGGATTTCTGATTGATATCGTAAAAACTGACGCGTGCCTAGTTTGTAGATTCAACGATAGATTCGATAGATTAGATAACACGCTATTTCTTAAATATCGTTTTAGTTACCAAGTGCTTCACGAAATGCATAGTCTATGCCTTCTTGTAACTGAGTACGGTAGTAGAGATCTTTCTGATTAGCTCGAACTAAATAGACGTGAAGGTTAGTTGGTTAATTGCTGCTCTGATTCATTAATGAGCCATGATTACTTGCTTATGTCAGGTTGAGCAGCCACCGGAAAGGCAATGTTGAAGCGAGGAAGCTGAACATTAGCCACTGTGCCAGTGCTACTGCTTGCAGAGGCGTCGTGTGGATTGTTACTAGGCACTGATGACGGCATACTCGTCAAATAAAGGGAAAAATGAACAATATTCTACATTTAAACACATGATGTCTACGCAATATACCTCATTAGTTTTAATTGATTTATCGAATCCATTTTACTTTGCGTCCCCATCCTCAAACTGGGGACAAAAGATCCGTAATTCAAATAATAAACCGTCGATCAGTTTTTATTACTAAGAAGTGCTATGTATAAAGCAGTGCCATATCAACTTCAATTGCATTAATCAGTGTTAATTAATCAGCACTATTTTCAATGTCCGATATGTGTTAATAAATATTAAATAGTAGTTCATGCTATCTGCAATAAAGTGTTGCATTTGATTATGATGTTGATGCAACAGCGTCAGTTTAATTTCTTATAATAATAGGTGGTAAAAAATCAGAAAGCCTTGGTTCACCACTGGCTATTGTACTAAATATACTGTGCATGTTTCTGCTGGCATTAACATCGCACCATTTATTTATTCATATAAAATATTGGTCTATTATTCCATCTTCTAGAATATAATTGCATTTTATTATTAAAATAATGACACTTTCTATGACTAAACTTGTATTTAAGAAACATTGACTTTGATTGTATTTCCTATTACACTTAGTAATTTATTGGCAGTATGTTTTATAACAACGACTTTTAATATTAAATGGCTTTAATGTTTCTACTATACTTTAATTCCCACATTTTTATTTACTTATTTCATTATCTTTCTTATTACTATCCTATTGCTCTATTCAGTAATACATTATATGCTAATGCCGAACATAACAATATAAATAGCATGTGTATTTGAACATCAATAAAGAACATATTCAATCACTAGTCTTTATTTCTCTTATTTTACATTAGCACCTGTTCAAGTAACCTCAACGGCATGCCGTATATTCTGGTTACAACTGTCGCCACAAGATCTTCCTGGCGAAGACACTCAGTATATCATTATTGCATATGGTAAAGGCCATTTGCTTCATTAATGGTTGGCAAATAAACTGCACCTACCAAGTCGATACCAAGAATGCTCAAGACAATGGTCAACATCAGAAGTACTAGTTGTTCTACCTTCTTGTCATCATAAATAAGTATTTTACATCGCAAATATGCCCAAAATGCAACAGTACAAGATTGGCGATAGAAGAGTCTATTCAGATGCAAGAAACCACACTGTACCTAGTAACAACAACAACAACAACTGCGGGACGATATGGAATCGCGATCAATGGCTTTTATTAATATTCGATCGATGTTTCTACGCATGGCCAGCAGCAATGATCGGCCTCATGAATTTCAAAGTAGGTAAATGAAGACACTGTACTTGTGTTTTGTTATGCATAACAGTGCGACTTGAATTGGAACAAATTTTTGCTTTAAGGACTCAAAATGTGGGAGTCAAAGTACAATAAAATTAAATTTATCTAGCAATAACTTGGATTCTGGATAGCAATTATTAAAAATTAGGTAAACAGTCATGATTTTTGTTTCATACCCAAGTATCAATGTCGATTTATATACGATTACAATGGATAGTGTGTCGGTTTAAAACTACTATTTGCTTAGAATCAGCCCAGTAGTTATGCTGAGCATAATAGGAGAAAGTACACTATCAATCGGTTGAAAGCATGATTTGTATTCGGATTGCGTCACGCTATTAGAATAGCATGAAAAGGTAGTGGAGTTTAAGAAAACTTTTGTCGCTATATTTGGGTTTACAACAACTGTTGATAACGATCACAATGCGACTAGTAAATTTGTATCCTTATTCAATATTGACAAATTAAAGTCCACAGGCCATTAAAGACCAAGTATGCGTTACTAAACTCGGATTTGTCTTCATCGTGTAGCATATACAGCCCAAGGTTGTAAACTGTATAAGCAACTTGAATTGTATAACCGGCGATCATTAGAGTGTTTTCGTCAACATTATTTCATAGGCATTTAACGTATTTTTGCAGTAGTTTGAATAGCAAGTCAATAGCAAAAATAAAAAGAGCTGCTGACATAATTGCAGATATTATGCTTAACTAATTGGTTAAATATTATATTACAAAGGCGTGGTGCAATTATCAATGTAAAACCAATTTACTAGTGAAATCCACGATGTGTACTTGGATTTCGACAGGTTTAATGGTAATGTGGAAAATAAAGCTTATAAACATATTAATGTATGAATAAACGATACAGTGGAATGATACGATATTTATAAAATAAATTTATTACAATATTTATACATTATAGCAACAATGAGCTATAGTAAGTGTGTATTATACTAAAACTTGGGATAGAATAAATGGATTTTGAAAAGTCGAAAGTGTTAACGTGAGTATAAATTGAGTTAGTAAATTGCTGTTGAAATAATGCAATATACATGGATAATAATTAAAAGTGTCGCTATTTGACGGGCATGCTTAAGGCAGACTGTAATTTGACCTTAATGGTTGGCAATAGATACGGTATAAGTTATGTTTGACACGGTTTAAACTCACAAATATTCATTTCAAGATAAAAAGTAGTTCTAAATAAAATTAAAAACATTACACTAAAGTTATAGCAGCAATACATCATTCATTGCCATACTGACGGGCCGTATTAAATCGATGTAGAGTCATGAATGTAGTTAGTATAGTAATAAAAGTATCTGTAAACCTACAGATTGATGTAATAAATTCAACGATGAAGGTCGAAATTCGTACACCAGTCTTAAACCTATCAATAACACAGTAAATGTAATATCTCAGATGGCGTGAATAACAAATAATATAATAATAATAAAAGTTAGCCATAGACGAACTTAATACCAGGTCGAGAATTGGATATTGCTTCATGTACCTTGATTACAACATGATATTAGATTATGCTTATTATATAGAGTAAATTTAAATTACCATGTGTAATAGTGCCAATAATTGAGCTTAATGCTTGCTGCAGTCAAAAAGCTCGCTATTAATTTATTGATCCAAATTAGTCGATAGTAATACAGCAGTATTAATAAATTTGGTTTTGTTATACTTTGACTCTCACATTTTGCGTTTCAAAGCAAAATTAGTTCCAATTAAAGTCGGTTGTAATAAAATGGTCATTCTATGGCCACTGTTGCTGCTGTTATGCATAACAAAACACAAGTATAGTGTCTTCATTTTACTACTTGAAATTCACGATATCGATCATTATTACTGTTGACCATGCGTAGAAATATTGATTGGATATTAATAAAAGCCATTGATCGCGATTCCATGTCATTTTGCAGTTGTTATTGTTGTTACTACGTCAGTGTGGTTTCTTGCATCTAAATGGTCTCTTCTATTTTCCAATCTTGTACTGTTGCATTTTGGGCATATTTGTGATGTAAGATACTTATTTATGATGACAAGAAGGTAGGGCGACTAGCGTTCCTAATGTTCACCATTCTCTTAAGCATTCTTGGCATCAACTTGGTAGGCGCAGATTATTTGCCGACTATCGATGAAGCAAATCGGTCTCCACCATATGCAATAATGATAGGTTGAGTGTTTTCATCAGAAAGACCTTGTGACGACAGTTGTAACCAGAATATACGACATGCCGTTGAGGTTACTTGAACAGGTGCTAATGTAAAATAAGAGAAATAAAGACTAGTGATTGAATATGTTCTTTATTGATGTTCAAATACACATGTTATTTATATTGTTATATTTGGCATTAGCATATAATGTATCACTGAATAGAACAATAAGATAGCGATAAGAAAAGATAATGAAATGAGTAAATAAAAATGTAGAAATCAAAGTACAGTAGCTTGCTTATATAAATACTACGTGCTCAATCCAATGTTTTACTTTAATATATAGCTATATAGCTTTTTATTAATGGTTAATAAATAAATTAATATGTTTTTCTATTATTTCAATAATGTATAATATTAGCTGCTTACTCTGGTAAATAATTAGATTAAGCCTTATACTAGTTGTTTTAGTTGATGATCGTGTAAATGCAAGTATATAAGAAGCTACAATGTGATTGTAAATATTTATCCGTACAAATAATCAGAATTATAAATTGTAGTGACGACGATAAGTTGTTTAATTACCAAAACTCATTGATTTAATTTTATTTACAACTCTTTGTTTTCTGTGTGTTATCTCTGTTTAACGTTGCTGTTGTTCTAGCCGCATGAAAAGCAGCCAACTTTTGATAAATGCAGTTTAGCTTAGCATAGCTATAGTGATTTGCTATGGGTTAAACCAGTAAATCTTTGAGCTGCCAATTGTTTTCTATTGGTTTCTGCTTTGGCTTGTTCTTCTATATTCTATCTTGCTTGACTTATCAGAAGTGATTTTAGAAATGTAAGCAGCACTTAGGCCTTGGATGATTACCAATTGATATGCAATCCATTGACATTATGCACTCGCAATTTCTGGTATTTGGTTAGAACTTTCTATTGTGTCTAATCCAGCGGCTGCATATTGTATTGCGTGTAGTTTAGTCGATGCAATCTAGTTTGCAACTGAAAATTAATGACAAAAATGGCTTATTGGAATGTTCCATTGCTTAAAATGCCATGATGCATCATGCTGCAAACAGTAATTATTGTATAGTCGATTTCAGGTCATTTGGATTGGCCGCCATTTGAATGATGGTGGTTGACAACATGTAGTATGATATGCCTGGATGTGATGCATTTGTAAATTTAGAACAATGATTACCCCATAACAATGGGCATAGTGTCAAATGAAATGCATACATGTACCAATCAATACACTTTATAATTTGAGAAATTACAACTGACCTATGTATAGCAGTAAAAACCTGTATAAAATACTAGTTTGATGTATTAACTTGTTTTTGCATCAGCGTTGTGTGCTATTCTGTATGCATGCAGATATTGAGGACTGAATCGGTAGCAATGGGACAGACATCATTATCTTTTACAAAACCAAGCAATATACTTGTTTTTACCAAATAGTTAAATTGTGCAACAAAAAATACAGGCGAACATGTCTATTTTTATCGCATATGTACTGGATTATGAACACTGCTACAGCACTCGTGCAAATGACTAGCAGATTGAAGTAAAGACCGGGCAGGTTGTGTGCTGTTTAGTATGCATACAGATATTGAGGACTGAATGGTAAAAATGGTGGCAAAGATATCATTATCGCTTTTACAAAGCCAAACAATATCATGCTTTCACTAAATAGTTAAACCGTGTAACAAAAAATACAAAATGATGTACATTGTCGCATATGTAATGCTCATTGGAATTGCCGTGTTATTTGTGTAAATGCCAAGCAGGTCGAAATCAAGACTGGGAGCATACCATCACGCCATGAATTTATTGGTACATGTGCACCTCAAACCATTATTTGAATTGTTTTATTGGTTCATACTACACATCAATGGTATATCTTGTATACTACAGTATACTAATACCTCAACATAGTCATAAGTTTAAATAGCCCACAAAATATACACAACCAACTGCGATATCATCATCACATTCTACTTCCTACTAAACACACACTACTCTCCACTCTATACCAACCACACTCCACTTCTTGCTATACACGCACTACTCTCCACTCTATACCAGCCACACTCTACCATCGCTTTTATTTGTTTGTCTTAACAATTCAATAACACCATGAAGCTTTCTATTGCCGTCGTTTGTACCGTCTTTGTGGCTTTGATAGCCACTACAGCCATAGTGAATGCTAGATCAATCAAGATGGATGATAAACCAGCTTTGGTTCGTCGTTGTATGTTTCAATAGCAATAGATATATTATATTATTATGCTTACTAACAGTATTTCTAACCTAATATTAATAGACAGTAAGTGGTATTATATATTAACCGACTATGCACTAATTATGTACCATGTATTATACGTATAAATAACTTAATATTAATAGGCTGTAAGTTTATATATTGACTGATTATACTAATTATGTACCATGTATTATACGTATAAATAATATTAATAGACAGTAAGTGGTATTATATATTAACCGACTATGCACTAATTATGTACCATGTATTATACGTATAAATAACTTAATATTAATAGGCTGTAAGTTGTATTGTATATTGATTAATTACTCTCTAATTGCATGCTATACACCATGTGTATCAACAACTTGATACTAATAGGCGGTAAGTGATATTGTATATTAATTACATAAATTAATTATATCATGTATTGCATATATCAACAACTTAATGCCATAGATCGTAAGGTGTATTGTATATTAATTGACTATAAACTAATTATATGCCATGTACCATGTATATCAATAACTTAATACTAATAGAATGTAAGTTATATTGTATATTAATTGAACATTGGCTAATTATATATTCTGTGCTATGTATATCAATAACTTAATATTAATAGGCGGTAAGTAGCATTGTGTATTAACTGGCTATGTGCTAATTATGTGTCATGCACTGTGTACCAATTACTCGATGTAATAGTTAGTAAGTAACATTACATATCAACTAACTATGTACTAATTATATATTATGTATTATATATCAATAACTTAATATTAATAGGAGGTAAGTTGTATTGTATATGAATTAATTACTCACTAATTATATCCATATACTGTTTTTATCAACAACTTGATATTAATAGATCGTAAGTTTTATTGCGTATTATTTTATTTTGAAGAGCTCGTGAGCCCCCGCTGCGCATAATTCAAGAATTTGCGCTACTCCCACTATTTTGGACATCTCCAAATTAACGGGTGGACTGCCACATTTTTGCGCAAAATCCGGCCCATATAGATTTCATGCGGGGCCATCTTCTTTTGAATGGTGCTACACAGCACTATTCTCTTGAAGTTGGTCCCAATTGTTTTTCTTCGGCTATTCTGGCCAAGGTCTTGTTTCCGGACCTACTTGTTAAACATGTTTTTTTGGATAAACGGGGGTGGGGTTCACTTAAGGATTGATTTAAACTGCGGTTTGAAACCCGGAGCCTTCAGCTCGGGAGACACTGCCTTACCTACTAGGCTAGCAACGTTCTCTGTTGTATCGTATATTAACTGGCTATACATTAACTATGTTATTTACTAATTGTGCCAATTGTTTAATATTAATAGAATGTAAGTGATACTGTATATTAACTAACTATACATTAACTATACTATTTACTGATTGTACCAATTGTTTAATATCAACAGGCGGTAAGTGATATTGTATATTAACTAACTATATAGTAACTATGCTATTTACTAATAATGTTAATTGTTTGATATTAATAGACCGTAAGTGATATTGTATATTAATTGACTATGCATTAACCATGCTATTTACTGCTTGCACCAATTATTTAATATCAATAGCCAGTAAGTTGTATAGTAATTGGCTATACATTAACTATATTATTTACTGATTGTATTAATTATTCAATATTAATAGATTGTAAGTGATATTGTATATTAGCTGACTACATTAATTATGTTATTTACTAATTGTACCGATTATTTAATATTAATAGCATGTAAGTGGTATTATATATTAACCAACTATAGATTAACTATGCTATTTAATAATTGTACTAATTATTTAATATTAATAGGGAGTGAGTGATATTGTATATTAACCAACTATACATTAATTATGCTATTTACTAATTGTACTAATTGTTTGATATTAATAGAGAGTAAGTGATATTGTGTATTAACTGAATATGCATTAACTATACTATTTAATAACTATATCAATTGTTTAATATTAATAGTTAGTAAGTGACATTGTATATTAACTGACTATAAATTAACTATGCTATTTACTATTTGTACCAACTGCTTAATATTATTAGCTAGTAAGTGATATTGTATATTAACTGGCTATACATTAACTATGCTATTTACTAATTGTGCCAATTGTTTAATATTAATAGGATGTAAGTGATACTGTATAATAACTGACTATACATTAACTATACTATTTACTAATTGTACTAATTGTTTGATATTAATAGGGTGTAAGTGGTATTGTATATTAACTGACTATACATTAATTATGCTATTTACTGATTGTACCAATTATTTAATATGAATAGTTTGTAAGTGGTATTGTATATTAATTGGCTATACGTTAACTACGCTATTTGCTCATTGTACTAACTGTTTAATATTAATAGGCAGTAAGTAGTATTATATATTTATTTATTAGAAGAGCTTGTGAGCCCCCGCTGCGCATTTTGTCAAATTTGCGTTGCTTCCCACTATTTTGGACATCTCCAAATTAACGGGTGGACTGCCACATTTTTGCGCAAAATCCGGTCCATATAGATTCCACGCGGGGGCCATCTTCTTTTGAATGGTGCTACACAGCACTATTTCTTTTGAAGTTGGTCCCAATTGTTTTTTTTTCGGCTATTCTGGCCAAGATCTTGTTTCCGGACCTACTTGGGTTTCTGGTTTGCAATCTGTTTACTAGAGAAAACTGGGGAGGGGAGGATTTTCCACTTAAGGATTGGTTTAAACTGGGGTTTAAACCCGAAGCCTTACAGCTCGGGAGACGCTGCCATACCACTAGGCTAGCAATGTCCCCCGTGTGGTATTGTATATTAACTGACTACATTAATTATGCTATTTACTAATTGTACCAATTGTTTAATATTAATAGAGAGTAAGTGATATTGTATATTAACTGACTATACATTCACTATGCTATTTACTGATTGTATCAATTGTTTAATATGAATAGGGGGTAGGTAGTATTGTATATTAACCGAATATACATTAATTATGCTTTTAATAATTATACTAATTGTTTAATATCAATAGAATGTAAGTGATATTGTGTATTAAGTGAATATACATTAATTATGCTTTTTACTAATTATACTAATTGTTTAATATTAATAGGGTGTAAGTGATACTGTATATTAACTGATTATACAATAATTATATTATTTACTAATTGTAATAATTATTTAATATTAATAGGCAGTAAGTTATATTATGTATTAACTGAACATGCGCTAACTATATACAATGTATTATGTATCAATAACTTAATATTAATAGGCAGTAAGTTGTATTTTGTATTAACTGACTATACACTAATTATGCGCCATGCATTGTATCCATCAACAAATCAACATTAGATTATTGTAAGTTACTGTATATTAATTGATTATCCATTAATCACATGTTATTTATTATGTGCATCAATAACTTAATAATAATAGGCTGTAAGTAGCATTATATATTGATGGCTTATTCATTAATTATATGGCATATGATATCTTTATCTGTAAATACAGAATGGTCGATGGTTTCAAGACATCAGCATTGGTAGTGCAATCAAGCCACTAGTCCAATACACTTTAGGTATATATTCGGTGAAAAGCAAGACCATTTGACAACTACGCCGTCCAGTCCACCTATATATCAAGTTTTGGCCAATGCTCCGGTTTATCCAGTCTTTAACCAATGGAATCATTATTTTATCGACAGGCTTGCATCTAGTTGTTTCTATTCAACTGTGCAAGCTTATCGTAATAAACTTATGGTTTCATTTTAACTATATCTATAATCAAATTGCTATATCTATAATCATGTTCTATTTAAATTCAATAATGACAATTATTAATTAAATAGTTAAATTTAAAAATGTGTATGATTATATCATGTAAGTTATATGCATAAATTGGTATGGATAGTAGCAAAGCTATCATTATTATATAGCTAAATAATAGTATGCTGAAATTAGAATAAAGACGCTTTTTAATAAAACATGAAAATAAACCATGGAATATTATATAACAAATAAATAGACAAATCAACTACGTGAATGGAGATGACGAAATTATATTATATGCAATTGACCAAAAGTAATAAACAAGATGAATCAAAATTTACCGAAAGAATACAGTTAGTAATAAACTTTTAGCTTTGTTATATGGTTTTTGCAATTTACAATATTAATATATTGTAATTTAGTGCACTGTCGTGATTTTTACAACAATGGTCAATTTGCAAATCTAGATAAGACACCAATAAAAATATAAAATCAAAGTTGGAGTAGAACTAATACTAATGCTTTATTGTTTGTTACTAATGGTAAGTACTTATATGTAAAATAGCAAGTTGGCTGCGTACTGATTTGGTGAGTTTTTGTATTTGGTAATAATTGACACTACTGACACGGGGAGCAAGAGCCAGTCTTGGAAGCGTTACAATATCTTAAATGTTTATTTATTAGTAAAAAAAAGTCTATATTATCGACGGCAGTTGTACTGATTTAAAATGGACCGGCAAACCTAGTCATTCTATCTTTCCACTTGAATAGATTCAACAGTAGCAGAAATACTACTGATTGTCGTATCATCGAAATCCATGCTATTTAATTGTATTTGCAAATGAATATGTATTAGTGGCACAATTTAAACAACTTTATTAAAGCCAGTGAAAATAGAACAAATTTATGAAATAACTACTTTGTTAAACTGAAAAGACGATACAAGCCATTGGATCTGAAATTAGGCTAGGTATACATTTAATATCAGTAAAATATCTACTATAAAAGTGTCATTCTAACAAGTACTAGCTATAACTGCATGCAATAAACATATGCTAACATTATAGTTTGCATGGTTCTATTGCCTACAATCTACACAATTATTGCAAATACATATGGCCACAGAAATGTTTTAAAGCATAGAATAATATGCATCATTTTGTTATTCGCATTTATTCTTAAATACACTCTAGTTTATTGCATTGAATCTTTATTTATTTAGTGAATGAAGCATACATAAAAACAATTTAAATGGAAATATTATATTGTAAAGCAGAAAAAAACAATAGTAAGCAATTTATATTATTTTATTGCTCTATTAATAATAACAAATACGATTACTAATATTTATGGCACGTCTACTAAATCCCACTAAATTTTCAATTATATATATCCTCTGGTTTCTGTCGATGCATACAACACAATTGGATTAACAAGTAATTCTTTATTAACTGCATTTGAGAATAATTATTACATTGATACGTTAAAAAAGCGTATTTGGTGTTCAACGCATCCACTGTTAATTTATTAGACTTCAAAGCGCTAATTACAACTTTTTTGAATAAATTCATACAAAAATTCAAGCCAAATCTACATAATTTAGATTAGTATAATTAAGCCAAAGCTTCAGAGTGCATTATATCAGCCATCAAAGCGTCTATATAATCTGCACCGACTATATTGAGCTATATTCGAGTCTTATTTTATCAATATACATCAAAAATTAAACTTTCTATTTTCGAGTACCTAATACATTATAAATGGCAGTCCAAATCTATGCAAAAACTGACAGCACACCTGTTTATTAGTAAGCTATCAGCACGTTTGTTTGTCGATAAGCTATCGGCAACTTTGTTATGCTTTTAACGATGGACTACTACCACTTATTAATGCTGAGCCAATTCCCGCAAATAGCAATAACATACTGTTTAATACAAAAAAGCAGGAGTTTACTTTTGCGAAATATGATGAATTCATAAGAAAGTCAAAAAAGCTATATCAATTGAAAGAAGATATGAAGACGACAGGTATAATGCATTCACATTAAACTCGGACTGGTATTTAATTGAACAAATACGTTTATGTAATCGCATGGCTACATTGAACATTTAAATGTATTTTTTGGTAATACTCACGCGAGTTTAAATATTTATAGCAATTGCTATAGGATGACCAAGGTCTTAATGATATTAAAGATGCACGAAATATAAACCATTTAATAAATATAAACTGATTGAGCTACCTATAACCAACTATTTTATGGAAAATGAGCCGTAAAACCTCTTTCATAATACCTGGCACACAACACAATATAGCCAGCAAATCAGTCATCGCTACGCTTGTTACATTGTTTCATTGTGTGCAATTTTCAGTTAAACAGTAATGGCTGTGAGGCAGCTTGCTATAAACCATTAGTTCATTACTGACTAAAGAACCGAATCAAACAGTAGTTAATGATTTGTATATATTCAGTCTTTACTAGCTAAATAAAGCAACAATTTATACTCCATACTGAGTGCGATACTGTCGCATAGCAGCCAATGCTTCCGTATACTGATCTCCTTGCTCTTCTAGATAAGTGATAATATCGGAAAGCGTCACAATTGAAATCACTTTTAGCTGTTGCTCCAGCTCGAGTTCTTGAATAGCCGAGTGTGCACTATGTTGTCCACGCTCCTGTCGATCAATGGCAATGAGTACACCGGCTGGCACAGCATCTTGTTCACGGATAATCGCCAGGCTCTCTCGAATAGCCGTACCGGCAGTGATCACGTCATCAATAATTAGCACACGGCCAACCAGTGGTGCGCCAACCAACGTGCCTCCTTCACCATGGTCTTTACGTTCCTTTCGGTTAAAGGTATATGGCGTATCGCGTGCATGATGGTCGTACAGAGCAACTGCTGTGGCACATGCCAGCGGAATGCCTTTGTAGGCTGGTCCAAAGAGCACATCGTAGCTCAGTTCTGATGCATCAGAAATAGCAGCTGCGTAAAACCGGCCTAGTTGGGCTAGAGCACCACCAGTCGAGAACATGCCAGCATTAAAGAAGTATGGGCTGACCCGTCCAGATTTCAACGTGAATTCGCCAAACCGTAGCACATTGTGCTTAATGGCAAATTCAATGAAATCACGTCGGTAGTCCTTCATTTGGTTTATGTTCTTTTAGCTACTTGGGAACACGAGTAAAAAATCAAACAAAATGAAATAAGTATTGATGGGATTGAAAGAAAATCATTTCACTTTCACTTAAAATGCACTTTACTGGCTGACGTCACTTCATCTTTTTTGTTCACCACACTCTTTATTTGCTATGTCCACTACTAAAGTTATCGTTGTGACGGGTGCTGTAAGTATAAAATGCCACTACCACCTACAGACACTCTAATCACCCACATGGCCAGAACAAAGGCATTGGACGTGAGATCGTGCGTAGAATTGCTAGAGAATATGGAAAGGGCGAATACTCGGCATGGACTCAGCCATTAGTACTGTACTTGACAGCGCGCAATGAACAGCTTGGCCGCACTACGCTTCAGCAGCTAAAAGAGGAGCTTACATACGAAAGACCAGAATCGTCATCACCAGTGCCGGTAGAGCTGCGTTTTTATCAGCTGGATGTAACGCAATCTACTTCGATTCAAGATCTTTATAATATGCTCAAGCGTGAGCATGGAGGTAATTAAGATAGAGGCAGCTTAATTGACACGACTGGCTCACACTACAGATAGGTCTGGATATTCTTATCAACAATGCAGGCATAGGTGGGTAGAGCAGCGCTAAACAATGTGATGACTAATCAATTGGCCAATGGCTGCGAATAGCATACAAAGGAAATACATTCGATGAGACAGTGGCCCGTACAACCATTACCACCAATTACTTTGCCACGGTCAATGTAAGTAAATGGAATGAATATTTCAAATTATAGGTGAATCAATTACCATTATTGTTGTATTACTAGATCACCAACACTTTACTACCGATCATTAAGCATAATGGACGTGTAGTTACGTTGGGAAGTCAGTCTGCGCGCCTATCCTACTTATCATCGGACCAATTGCGTCAACGATTTACCGATCCTAAAAAGACAGAAGCATCTGTTACTGCTTTAATGAACGAGTTTATTGTAAGTAGCTACCATCAGTCTATATGTGATGTATTTACACATAATTGAATTGTAAAACATTAGGCTTCGGTTACCGATGGCACATTTGAAGAAAAAGGATGGCCACGTCAAAGTAAGCTGAAACCGATTTTCAGTTTCAAAAGCTAATTTCTATTTGCTACATTAGCCTATGCTGTTTCTAAAATGGGAGTGTTGGCTTATGTAAGCTCTCTGGCCCATAATGCACGTAAAGACGTTAGCTACTTCTCATGTTGCCCCGGCTGGTGCCGCACTGATATGGCGGGTATGGCTGCCACATATAGTGCAGGCAAGTCTATTGTTGTTATCACCAATTATAGGATCCAGAACTAATTGTATGAATAGAGGAAGGATCGGATACGCCAGTCTATCTAGCTCTTACTGACGATAAATCGGTACTAGAACATTCGGGTAAATTCTTTATAGATCATCAAGTAAATACTTCCGACGACTATGCTGGCTATTGAGATGCTCAAGCTACTTGTTCATAACAGCTAATAAACTGTTTTATTATTTGTAAGCTACTTTCCTTTGCATCCCCATCCTCAAACTGGGGACAAAAGATCCGTAATTCAAATAATAAACCGTCGATCAGTTTTTATTACTAAGAAGTGCTATGTATAAAGCAGTGCCATATCAACTTCAATTGCATTAATCAGTGTTAATTAATCAGCACTATTTTCAATGTCCGATATGTGTTAATAAATATTAAATAGTAGTTCATGCTATCTGCAATAAAGTGTTGCATTTGATTATGATGTTGATGCAACAGCGTCAGTTTAATTTCTTATAATAATAGGTGGTAAAAAATCAGAAAGCCTTGGTTCACCACTGGCTATTGTACTAAATATACTGTGCATGTTTCTGCTGGCATTAACATCGCACCATTTATTTATTCATATAAAATATTGGTCTATTATTCCATCTTCTAGAATATAATTGCATTTTATTATTAAAATAATGACACTTTCTATGACTAAACTTGTATTTAAGAAACATTGACTTTGATTGTATTTCCTATTACACTTAGTAATTTATTGGCAGTATGTTTTATAACAACGACTTTTAATATTAAATGGCTTTAATGTTTCTACTATACTTTAATTCCCACATTTTTATTTACTTATTTCATTATCTTTCTTATTACTATCCTATTGCTCTATTCAGTAATACATTATATGCTAATGCCGAACATAACAATATAAATAGCATGTGTATTTGAACATCAATAAAGAACATATTCAATCCCTAGTCTTTATTTCTCTTATTTTACATTAGCACCTGTTCAAGTAACCTCAACGGCATGCCGTATATTCTGGTTACAACTGTCGCCACAAGATCTTCCTGGCGAAGACACTCAGTATATCATTATTGCATATGGTAAAGGCCATTTGCTTCATTAATGGTTGGCAAATAAACTGCACCTACCAAGTCGATACCAAGAATGCTCAAGACAATGGTCAACATCAGAAGTACTAGTTGTTCTACCTTCTTGTCATCATAAATAAGTATTTTACATCGCAAATATGCCCAAAATGCAACAGTACAAGATTGGCGATAGAAGAGACTATTCAGATGCAAGAAACCACACTGTACCTAGTAACAACAACAACAACAACTGCGGGACGATATGGAATCGCGATCAATGGCTTTTATTAATATTCGATCGATGTTTCTACGCATGGCCAGCAGCAATGATCGGCCTCATGAATTTCAAAGTAGGTAAATGAAGACACTGTACTTGTGTTTTGTTATGCATAACAGCAGTAACAGTAGCCATAGAATAACCATTTTCTTACAATTGACTTTAATTGGAACTAATTTTGATTTGAGGACTCAAAATGTGGAAGTCAAAGTACAGTAGCTCAGCATTTGATATAAAAACACAAGTAAATATCAATGATTATTTATTGTTGTTCAATTGTGCTAGAAAATAGTATAATATTTATAAATTAAGAGTTATTCTACATTGACTCCCGCATTTTTTAACATTTTTTAAATACAATTAAATACTTATTTATTACTATAGCATGTATAATATTACATCCAACATTAATATTTATTGTAAATGATCATTTAAGCACAATTTAAGCTAATCAACTTATTACAATCGATTGCGGGGGGGATAAAGTAAATAGCAGCCTATTTAACACCAAGCTACTTATTATCATAAAGCATATTTTCAGTAAAATAGCGAATATAGCAAAAGATCAATTGAAAAGAATGAGAGTCCAATTGTGACTCATATCAGTGTCAAATAGTTCCTTTTATCAACATTCCTATAGTTATTGTATATATTCAATTTATCAACTTTTACTTCTTTCTTCACCTACAAGTGTGGTAATTATGGGAGTCAAAGATCTTTGGCAACTGTTGGAACCTGCTGGCCGCAAGGTTACTATGGAATCATTGCAAGGAAAACGACTTGCAATAGATATCCTTTTGATAAACAACAGTAACAACAATAGTAAAATAGTACGACGATATTCTTTAACTACAGCTTGTGGCTTAATAATTACATGCAAGCATTTGGCTGCACCAATTTTAAAAGCAATGCAGGATGAAGAGGGCAAGCCATTGGAGAATGCGCACTTACTTGGCTTCTTTAGGCGTATTTGTAAGCTACTGCACCATAACATAAAGCCGGTATTTGTATTCGACGGTGCTACTCCAGAGCTCAAACGGCGTACTATAGTAAGCGAGATAGCAATAGACAAAGTAGCTATTACGCTCAAATAATAACTGTCACTTGAATGCTTGTTGTGTTATGAAATAGGCTCACCGTAAACGACGTCAACTAGATGCCGAAGAAAATCTTCAACGCACGGCGAAGCAACTACTTACAGCACAAATGAAAATGCGTGCTTTGCAAGCAGTTCAATCGTAAGTCTAGATAGATGTTATTGTATTGCTATTGCTATAACGTCACCATTCATATTAATATGACTGGTAATAGTGACAAGCCTGAAAACAGTGCGCCACAAATAGATACGGCACGTAAACGTAAACGAGACGAATACGACTTACCACCAATCGATTTATTGGTTGGGTATGTTATAAATATATTTGAGAATAAATTATTAGACAGCATAATTAACAATAATCTAGTTCAATGATTAAACAAAATGATCCACGATTTGTTAATACCAATGAAGATGGAGCAATCGATGATGCTGAAGAGATGCGCGATTTTATAGATCGATTTGATGTATGTACATCGATTCAACATATAACATTAACAATAATGATCTATATTGATAGACAGAAGCGTTGGATTTCGACTCAGAGGCATTCAAATCATTGCCATTGGAAATACGATATGAATTGTTACAAGATGCCAAAATACATAGTCGACAAACATCATGGCAACGTCTACGTAAAATGACGGCCAATGCAACCATATCCTTTTATACATGTATAGCTGTCAGAGTATTGTATGTATATAATTATAGATTATTTCTTAACTCGTGACTATTTACAATGCATTTGATTTCTCTCAACAGCAGATCAAATTGTTAATGCGTCGTAATGATTTAACACAGAAATATATGGATCTAGTGGGACAGAATATGGGTGCTGTGTCAATATCAGCAAATATTGCATCAAATCGCAACCGGTCCTATGTGTTAGTGAAGAACGAAGATGGACGGAGCGGCTGGTCAATGCAGTTACAAGGATCGGCTCCAGTAGCAACAGAACCAAATACTGACGATACTTCCAATGCAACAGCATCATCGTCGTTGGATGATAAGATTAAAGAAGTAGAGGATGAGATGGTAGATAGATTATTAGCAAATTCGGTTAAAGAAGAGATTGATGTCGATGAGCCAATTGATCTGTTTGAAGACTATATACAAGACGATGAAATGGACTATGTATCATCGGATGATGAACAAAAGATAGAGATTAAGCAAGAGAACCAGTGGCTATAGAGCCGTCTGAGCAAAATAGATCCAATGTGAAAACAGATATGAATGCAAGTGACGATGAAGACGATGAGGGTTTTGAAGAAGTGCCGGTAATATAAAGATATTTTTAATTGGCATTACTATGACTAACGGTAATTTCTAGATTATTACGAATGAAACTGATTTATTAAAAAATAATGATGAATCAAGTAACGAGCGTCAATCACCAGCTCAAGTATTACGTTATTGGCTGGCACGAGTTGATGGAAATGTATCGCGTCTTTTCCCGACTACTTTAGTTGTCTTCAAAGTGATGCCGATGAAATGACAAGTGTAGCGTGTTAAAGGAGAAGTTGGCAACAGAAAAGCAACGTGTCGAAAATCAATCTGAAATAGATTTGACAGCAGATTCGGAAGATGCTCGGCAATTCTACGCACGATTCCTTGCCGATTTAATCAAGGTCAAGTCTCAACAAACCAGCCAAGTATATACCAATAGTACCGATACAGTGATACACCATAAACAACCAATATTAAATGCAACTCATGACTTGTCATCCTTGGATTTATCTGCATCATTTCTATCAGCAAGGCCACTTGTTGGTCAATTGGATAAACCAACCGAGCTGATAACACCGGCTAATGAAGTTTCCGGTTCAACAGCAATGTATAAACAGTCCTCTTTAAAGGAAGACGATATTATGGATGTGTCAATAACAGACTTGGAAGAACAGCAAGACAATATGCCAATGAGCAAAAGTCCAATGCCAAAAATCGACCATCCTATTCTATAGTTTCAACGGATAAATCATTGTAAATTTGCCTGAAAGTAATCCATTTATTCGTGCAATATCACCACAGCCAACAAATGATACACATGAAGAGGCTCAAGCACAGAAAAGCAAGCACAATTTGTCAAACAGCTCAAGAACAAGACGCAAAAACGGTACAACAAGATTTAGCAAGAGAAGTAATGCAGTTATATGAACAACGCCGTAAAGACATCGTGAATTGAATCAAGTATCAAATTCAATGATTCAGGAAACCATGGTAAGTAGTTGCACATTAAATCATTTACATATTGCATATATTGTAAACTAATTGTTATTATTATTAAATGATCAGGAGCTGCTACAGTTATTCGGCATCCCTTATATAGTGGCACCCACTGAAGCTGAGGCACAGTGTGCAACTCTGGTTCACCTAAGCTTGGTCGATGGTGTAATTACCGATGATAGTGATATATTTCTATTTGATGGTACACCCGTTTATAGATATGTATTTCAGCCACATCGGCATGTGGAGTGCTATTTGGCCGCAGATATGGAACGGGAACTGTTTTTGACACGGGATCGTCTTATCCAACTAGCCTATCTACTGGGCAGTGATTACACTAGTGGTGTGGCCGGTATTGGTCGAGTGACGGCCATGGAAGTGATCAGTGAATGGCAAGGACCACAAGGTTTGGCAGCATTCCGAGAATGGATTACCGATGCAGATGAAGGAAAGCACTCTTCGTCGGAAGTAGAGACAGAGAATGCTACACGACGTCGATTAGTAAGTAGTTATGAAAGAATAAACAACAGAAGGTGTACTGATCATGCTATGGACAAACTAGCGTAAAATATGTCATAAAATAATATTAGATGCAGACTTTCCTGATCCGCGTGTAGCTGATGCGTATCTACATCCCACAGTGGATGATACATCAGATTGTTTCAATGGGAGTTGCCAGATCTTGATGGCATTCGATGGTAAATATTGATTGATTTAGGCTGATTAAATAGGATTAATAACGAATGATTGGCAGGTATTTGATGAAGAAAATTGGATGGGAACAGGAAAAGGTTGATGAACGCTTACTGCCAATTATTCGCCGTCTAAATGAATTCAAGGTAAATGGAATGGGATACTAAAAATAGTAGAGCGAATTAAAATTGCATTATTTATAGAAAGAATCACAGACACAACTTAGCCAATACTTTAAAATTGATCAAGAGCGATTACGTAACACTCAAAAAGTAGTCGTGTACGTAAAGCAGTGGCCAAATTGATGCCAGACACTCACTTAAACAAAAGTTCAAAAAAGCAATTAAAGGTTGGCAAAACTACAGCCAAGAAAGCAAATGCTGATCTGTCAACTACTGATGATGATGATGAAATAGAAGTGTCAACCAAATTGACAAAGTTACACAAGCAAAAAAGTAAAAAGTATTAATAAATAACATCAGTATTGTACATCCAATAATTATAGCTTTATTGAAATTTTAATGTTAAATAGCCTTAAGGCCGTTTTAATCTAGAATAAACACTACCAACGGGCCCATACATTATGGAATCTATCGGCCAGATCACTTAATTCTATTAAATTATACAAAGTATTAGATTTTTATACCTTAGCCTACCATAAATTATAATTACCTGCGTGACAGTCAGACCGAGAAAGAGTAGCCTGTGCTTTTGGCAACCATTTCTCTAAATAAGCAATGCGAGATTCATGGCTCGGATGTGTGCTAAGATACTGAACTGGCTGTCGCTTCTGTTGCTGGTTCATACGCTATATACAATTTAATGATTATTATATATATATATTACAAAATAGTTGAATCAAATAACAAACTTACATGCCACATCGTAATAGCTAATTTGTGTAGTAAACATCATTAACATATTGTCCAATCTAGTCAATAGTATGCTTACCTGCTGTTGGGTCGTAGCAGGCCTGGGCCATTAATTGAAGACTATAAGATTAGTTAGCTGTAAATCGTTTTATAGATTGCTTGTTATTACCCAATCTAAATTTGTAATAATATACTTTAATAAATATCAATTTTTGGCCACTCATTGCTACTTACCTGATCAGCCTCTCGTTCACATTTACGACTAAACGGTAACATGATGCCTAATCAGTTTGTTAATACTTTATACGACCATTTGTGTGCACTATTGACTTACCAACTTGCTGGAAAAATTGATTAAATACGGCACTAGAGTCGATGAAAAGACTCAAAAACAATTGAAACTATTATTCTGCTAGTTAGCCTATTGCTTATCTATCGTAGATTGCTTCACTTACCATGATGATAAGTTTTGTAAATGAAACTTTTTCTGCTGTATGTCTAATAACCATTGGCATACAAGCAATTAGTACAAGTTATTTTATCATTCATTGCTCGCTTTACTTGCCTTGCCACTTGGTGAGCGATCTAAGCATGGTGTTTAACAAAGATGCCATTGACATTCCCAGTTCAACTTACTTCATGACCAAGTACGGCAGCCATGCCTTGTTCATCTTGTGTCATAGGTAGAATGCCCTAATGTAAATTAGCATCATTATTATTTATACTATCCAAGACTTACCGTAAATACAAATACTTTGCCTCCGGGTAGAACAAAAGCATTTGGAATAGGTGAATCAATTACAAACACTTCCCAGTTCAATTCCGTCATACCACTAGCTATGATACAAATAAGTCTACCAATTGCTAATACATGTACTAGCACTATACCTTGAATAATCCGCTCAGCAACACGTCGTACAAATATAGTAACCTACACAATTTATATAAGCACCATCTACACGTATTAATAAACTAATCAATATTTACTGGATGTGACGAGGGTAGAATATGTCTTCCAAACTATACAAGTACATTATTACAATTACATGCTAATATCTGTATACCAGCTTACTTCTTGCATCACGCCATTATATGACATTTTGGCTAGTTGCTTTTCACCTTCGGGCGTAATAGACATGAATCGACGACGGCCTATTCAGACATATCGCTATTACAAATACGAGAAATTCTTCTTGATTAAGCTTACCCGTCATTGGTACAGTCTCTAAATGAGTAACATAATAGCCTCCAATACCTATGATACCGCCAGCTATTATCATAGGGGCATGTCGTCCAAACCGTGAGGTTGATTTTTGCTGACCTTGATGCAATGGAGTATATCAGCTACCAGAAACAACACTATGACTATTCAGTGCGTACCATTGTTAAATCGTTTGTATTCAGTAAGTGGCGGTCGCTGAAATGGTCCTGGTCCTGACCCTATGCAACGTATGGTGGCTGCGCCAAACGCAATCAATACATTGTACTTTTAGTATAGATGACATTTACTTACTGGAACGAGCTGACAAACAAACTGGCAAATGCACCGATAGCTTGCCAGAATTGCGTATAACGTAAGCATTCTTGTAATTCAAACCTATCTTGGTAGGTGTATATATTCGTAAACCTGCCGAAGACACGCTCGAACTGGCAACATTATAAATGCAAGCAGTCAAAAGAGCAGAAATAAGATTAGAAAATCGTTGTCAAGGTTTCATTATTTATGCTGTTTTAATAGAATCATTACTAGAAATTTGATCCAATATGGATATTGAGTGCTTTATTTGATGTTCTTTAGTGCCATTCCTCTATTGATACTAGAAATGTAGCTGGAAGCTAAATATGCACTACATATGCTTAAATAAATATACAAGTAAAGTATTGGAGTATTAATGATAAAGTATAGTATGCTTATGTATGTTTGTATGCTTAAACAAAAATACAATGTATGAATAATACTAGTGCTACTATAAAGTATATAACACAGCGAATGAAATAAATAAAAAATTTACCAGAGTAAAGCTAATGAGAAACAAATAATGGTTTTGAATAAAACTTGCCTAGTATACAATGTAAAAATGATAAATGAATAGAAAATGTATATGAGCTGAATAATGAATCTACGATGATGAATCTTTTAAACTTTGATATTACTCACCACCTAGTTCTATATTTAATAGAAAGAAAGTGTAGTTCAATTACGCCAATATTGTAAATTTAGCCATTCGATACCCAAATCACATTAAGTTGCTAGTAAATTGTTAATAAAGGCATAAATATATGATAATAGTGTGAAATAATCCAATATATTTTAATATAACACTAACGACACAGTAATGAGGCAATTAAATAGATCAGCGATATTATATTAGTACTTGTGGTCAATAGCTATATAAATACACCATGATTATTCTACAATAAATAATATATATATATATATTACACAGCCAAACATTAAATATTCTCAAATAAAAATTATTATTTAGAACATGTAAGCTTTGTATACACGCCTATCATTTTCATCAACTCTACCAATAGCAACATTTGATACTGTATATTCAGATGCTTTCCAAACACTACCTTCATTTGATAGTAATAAATGTGCTGTATCACTGAGTCTTAGTGGCTTGTATTTTTTGGCGTCTTCAGTTTGTCTGCTAATAAGGCGTGTTGGGGGTCGTATATACGGCCAGTGCGCATATCAATAAACCAGTTTTTTCTGCGTGCTGAATCAACAATCCACATAATGATCCAAGAAAGGGAGTAAGTGTTGAGTAATATGGACAAGCAATTGAACGCAGTAGACTTCCGTCGTGAGCATTCAAAACATCAAATGTTTCTTCATTCCGAACAACGATCAGCTTTTCACTGTATAAGTTTGTAATACGATCGTCATTTATAAGCCTGCTCCACAGTATACGTCCTTGGTCAGCACTATCAATTGGCAATACTCGACCGTAATCTCTGGCATCAAATATTGATTGTGCTGAAGCATTCAGTGAAAACTTTCCTAACACAAATAGTGACAATGTGGCACTGAATTTACCACCTACAAAACGTTTTAAATGATTTTCTTTGTCAAATATAATGATTAAACACATCTTCTCTGTATAAGTTAAAGCTTCAATTACGCCGTCCGGACAATATGGAATGGTGATTTGATCAGATAGTATTTTTTGACATTGAGATTGACCCTTTTGCGCATCAAATACTTCCCATTGGATGTGTGTTGCTTGATTGCCATTGTCAACAGCGTGTAGATTTGGAGTATCGGTGGTCGTAGAATCAGTAGTAGACTTTTTAGAGTTGGATATCATTGTCCATATAATAAATTGACATTGACTGTAAGAAGCAAACTGAATACAGGCTGGCGAGAGATAATTATCATATTCTGGACCTTCTATCCACTGGTTTCCGTCTAAATCAATAAATAATATTTGTAATATGAATTTTTCCTATAGCTAGTGTTTAAAAGTACCCAATCATGATAAGAAGTAGACAAATTAAGTATATCTATTCTTTTTTTATCCCTAATTTTGGAGTTAAGATAAATGATATTAGGTGGTGAATTGCCAGCAACAGGCCACACTAAAAGAGCCCGTCGTTTTGTAAACTCTCGTTTAGTTGAAGGCGTAGTGGCCGATGAACCCGTAGAATGCTCGTTTAAAGCATTAGAAACTTTAGATTTATTCTCTTTAATGTACTGTGCCTCCATTTCAGCTACATTTGCTATTGTTGATGTTAATATATGGCTAATATAATCATTAGCATTGATAATCATTACTTACTTACTGGTTCGCCAATATCTATTAACTTGACATCACTATATGTATATATAAAAACATTACCCACAACAAATCGACGTGTTCCATAAAAAATACTAAATGAAACTGCTTTACAAAATAACGATGGTGCTGAAGGCATAGTCAGTTTCTTCCAGGTCAGTTCTTTTTGTTGTGTCCATTTTTCTTATTAAATATATTATGCCAAATTAACCACAATTCTGGTGCATCTCTATTTCCCCTTAGTGCATACCAAGGATTGACGCTTCTCAGCGCCGCTTGAGCGTGCTCACTAGTCGGCAACCGACACGTCCGTTTTTTGAATTGGCCCATCATAAAGTTGCGATTAGTCTGTCGACGTCTTTGATAAGCATAAAACCATTTGGTGGTTTCAAAATTAGGTGCTA
>JAHLTZ010000064.1:0-68705 GCA_025786725.1 Syncephalis fuscata | reverse complement strand
TACACAAATACTAACCAAAAAGTATGTTAATTAATCAGCTATTTAATGCAAGTCAATTGTTAATTTGTTAACGTTAATTTATATAGTAATGACTGGCCATTAGAAACTGTTGTCGTTTTTTGCTAGCCATAATAACTAATTAGCAGTACCGTTAATATATTATTAATTAAAAAAGATCAGTAATTAATGTACATGTAGTTGCAATGTATATGCAATACTAAAATATCACATTGCTAAATCATCAAGCAATGCCCTAGTCTGGCGTTGTCCTATAGTTTTAGTTTTTGATACTTGCTGATAATTAACACTTATATTACTGCTTCTTAATTGTTTACTATCAAATAGGCTATTAAGCTATTTTATAATAAGTGAAATAATTATATACTGTTATTATGATAAGGCCTGATGAATGCACGTTTTGTCTTATTTATAGGTTATACAATCTTTGATAGGCTTACGTCTTGTTGTACATGTAACAATTTGCTATTTCACAATAAAATTTACAACTTTGGCATGCTAGCGGCAATCTAATTACTAACGCTAAGTACGGTATCTAATAACTATAATATAGCTTAATGGACACTTCTTTATTTTTGTTATTCTATTTAATAGTATTAAGTATGGTGCAGGACAAAATATTATAAGTAAACACAAACTGTAAATAATAAAAGTAATTGTTATCGCGTTTTAGCTAGGTTTTATTTTCATTTGTTACGTAGCAAGTGTCTACATCTTTGTGATTTACAAATATCTATTTATAATTAGTAACCAATAACAATGAACTTACTGTTCAATGTCGACCGTGTCGCTTTATCCTTTATTCGTTCTTTTCTGTTTTTCGGCACTTTTGTTTGTCGCAGCCTTATTATTAACTAGTATATATGCCTAGTTCATCCACTACATGGCTTTATTGCTAAAGATAAATATTGTTATGCTTAACAACATTAACGTACAAGCATGTAATGTTCAGTAAACACAACTATCTTCGATCTTGTAGCTCATATTTAATAGTAATACATGCAGTCGAAATAAGCAATAACATAACATCTACACACCATTTCCAACTGTAATATATAGTATATATTATTTATGAATAAGCAACAATTTATTCAGCCATTGCGCTACTTAAATGCCGGTTTTATTATTATAGAGACATTATGCCGTCTAATTCATTCAAAAGTAATGCAGATGATAAACGTTCTATTTAGTTATTAAAACTAAAAACCATTATTGTGCTAATGTTATTGTACTGCTATGCTGGCCATAATACTTTTCATAGTATTTTTGTAGATGTAGCTGATTGCCGTAGTGGCATATACATTTGTGAAAAGTTATGTTTATTATTTCTATTTGGTTAATACTTGCTAACCATTGGATAAAATAAAGCATGAGCATGGCTGAAACAACTTAATAAAATATAATTAAACGAAGCTATATATTTGCTGCAAGCTTTTGCAGTTTAATAGATATAGCTGAGCTATGACTTCTTCCTGGAATAATAAAGTTATTGACTAAAGAGGCGAATAATGCAAATCATTGATTAGGATTTGATGTTTGTATAAGCTAAATAGTAGCTGTCAAACATAGATAAGCCACTTTACATGGCTACCTATACAGCAAAGAATATATTATACTAACAATATGCAGCACGTTAATTTGTTTGCATAGTATATTGATATGCTGTAATTCTTATACACGCAATCACAATACCAACAGTGGCCAATAAACTTTAATATAGCCTATAGTCACTCATACATTTATAATCACTATCAAATGTATCTTCTATATAATTATATTAAAAATTAGCTGGTCACAATATCTGACATTTTTGTACCGTCTAAATACATGGCACATCATTAATTATAAGTCGGCTACAAAATTTATGCTTAGTATTGCTTGCATAAAATAATTATCTAATGCACACCGTTACATTTACAATATTACGTAGAGTTTTATTTTAAATATAGTAAGTTTTACTGTAAGTTATCTACTATGGCAATAAAGTATAGTATTTTACGACTAAATCGTACACAGTCGATAGCTTATCCAGTACTGTTTAAAATCAACGGTGGTTATGTATATATAACAGCTATAGTAGCATTATTATTACTGTTTTTTAATATCAAGCACCTACACTATTGCAATCTGATAGCTTACCATTTCAGTATTACTACAATCGATACTATTACTGGTTAATTGTTGAGTTTTACTTTGAATATTACATTTGGAGTCTCCAAAGCAAACTTTGTTTTAATTGGAGTTATGCTATTGCTATACGCACATAGTTATATTGCTTCCTATTAAAATATTGCTAATAAATTGATTTAAATGATGTAACATACTATTTGATTTCTTTGAAACATTTGAGGCTGATCATTGTTGTTGTTGACCGTGTGTAGAAAGCTTGATCGCGTATTAATAGAAGCCATATGATTGTGATCCATATCATTTTTCATGTGTTGTTATTGTATCCATGTACAGCATGGTTTCTTGCATTTGAATGGTTTGTTCTTTTTCTATTCTTCTACTATTACATTTGGGCATATTTGTGATGCAAGATCAATACTAATATAATTGTTATAAAAGTCGTTTATTAAACAGCCACCTTTCCTATAGCCAATCTGACTAAATAAATGACATTTTGAACAATTAATATCATAATGACAATTATATATATATATATTAAAGCAATAATAAAAATAACTAATAATACATTATTGACTGATAATTACACATGGTCATTAATGTTGGATGTAATATTATATATGTTATAGTAATAAATAAGTGTTTAATTGTGTTTAAAAGTATTAAGAAAAGATGGTGAAATGAGTCAATAAAAGATATGAAAGTGCAATAGTTCTGATTAGTTAAACAAAGGCTTCTGTGTGTAAATCATAATGAATTAAATGACAGTTTTCAACTTGGCAGTTTATCACCACTAACGTAAAGTGGGTCGTCATCATTTAGATCTACGCTTTTCTCTATTTTCTATTTTCGTTGACGCGACACACTGACCACGATTTATCCATCATGTCGAATGCGGGCAGCTCAACCGTTAACACGCTATTAAGTATGCTCTTCCTATAACGCTGGGCTTTGCTTTTGTCCAGTCCTCCTTGTTTGATGGTAAGTGTCGGTGCGATTGAGAATGCAGCTCTACTGCTGCGTTTAAGCACATGAAACTCAGACTAGCCAATTCACTGACATGCACACTCTGGTCTATTGTTATTTGCCACGATAGTACGGGGCGGATATAGAGCAGTAATCTTTGATCGTTTGAAGGGTGTCAAGCAACAATCAGTAGGAGAGGGCACGCATATTCTTATGCCATGGCTACAACGCGCGGTGTTATTTGATGTGCGCACTAAGCCACGTAGCATTTCAACGACCACGTCGTCCAAAGATATCCAGCAAGTGTCGCTAACACTACGTGTGCTACACCGACCTGACCAAAGCAAGCTATCAGTAATCTATCAAAACCTTGGCCAGGACTACGATGAACGTGTTTTGCCCAGTATTGTAAATGAAGTGCTTAAAAGTATTGTGGCTCAATTCGATGCCGGTGAATTGATCACACAGCGTGAACTGGTACGAATGAAGCGTATAAATACTAATAGCAATACAATATTAATATTATTTTGATAACCACCCAGGTATCATCGCGTATTCGTGAGGATCTAGTACGTCGTTCTAGGGAGTTCCACATTGAATTGGAAGATGTCTCCATTGTAGGCTGCAGTTTTAGTTGAGCAGTGACTAAGTACTAATTCTATTGACCATGATAGACGCACATGACATTTGGCCGTGAATTTACCAGTGCTGTAGAGTCCAAGCAAATCGGTTGGTTAAAATAATTGTTTCTAGCCACATTAATACTAATATGTCATGACTATCAGCGCAACAAGAGGCAGAGCGCGCCAAATTTGTTGTCGAGCGTGCTGAACAGGAGAAACTAGCCTCTATTATCCGCGCGGAAGGTGAAGCACATGCTGCCGAACAAATTTCGGCTGCGTTGGCAAAGGCCGGTCCAGGTCTTATTGAGTTCCGACGCATCGAAGCATCCAAGGAGATTGCACAAGTGTTGGCAGCATCTCGTAATGTCACTTATCTGCCATCCGGTGCTAATAATGGCGCCAATATGCTATTCAACTTGGGAGTGTAAATCCTTTCAAAAGCTGCTATATAAATGAATGCATTTCAAATAATTAATATGCATCGCTAAATCTTATTGATATACATAGCACTAATGTTTTAAAATTACATTGATACTAAATGAAAAACAAAGCATTGATTTAACCTGATGTATATTGATGTACTATTTAATATGGATTACAAGTAAACACACTATTTAATAGATTTCAAATCTATTGAATGACGAAAGCTTTATTAACACGTGACCAATGATTATTCGTTCGCAACTATCCCCATTGTTTTTGCTGCCACTTTACCGACTATTACTGTTATCACGCACTTCATTGCTTCGTTATCGCTACTTCTACTTTTTCTTCTTCTTCTACGCAGGCATCTACTTGACTGAATATCGAGCCGCCTTCTATATTGCTTGCATCGTCCTAACTAGTATTGGTTTAGCGCCTGTATCTATTTGACCTTTATTGGTTATCTTTTGTACGCATACCACATTCTACTACATAGCATCAGTTCAATATGCTAGTTTCCAGATTATTCGGCGCTAGTCCCTTTGACGATCTTGTCGGTAAGTATTGGTTTGACAGCGTGCATTCTGTCTATTATGATGACCGCTTATAGCCAGTACTATTTGCTATGGCGAGTCTATCGGTTGTTGAATGCTCTATAGTAGCGCAGTATACCCCTTATATATACATACATACAAACATACATACATGCATATATATATATATATATATATGACTGTTGATTATCAACTAATCACTTACAATTGCCACTATATGCATATCTATCTATTTCTATATAGACCGTGCTACTTCCGAGTATTTGCCAGCAGGTCAGGAGGATCTGATTTTAAGTCTAGATGTATGCGATTACATTCGAGGCAAGCAAGTCGAGCCACGAACGGCTATCCGCGCACTTAAGCGGCGTATTAGTCATCGCAATCCCAATGTTCAAATGCTAGGCTTAAAGGTAGCTAGGGAATATTACAGTCCAACTGGTTGCTAACTATGCTTAATATTTAATAATAACCATACTATAACGGATTACAGCTTACCGACACTTGTGTCAAGAATGGTGGACATCACTTTCTGGTCGAAGTGGCATCCAGAGATTTTATGGATTATCTTACCGAGTTGTTAATCAGCCTGTAAGTTGACTGACATAATAGCCATTTTACGTAAATATATATCTGACCCGTTTAAACACGATTACTTCAGTCCACCACAACGAAGTACGTAATAAGATTCTTGCTTTGATTCAGAATTGGTCACATACTTTTCAGTCACGATCAGATTTGACATATGTCTGTGATGTTCATCGTGCACTTGTATCATCAGGTATTATCTTTTAATAAGAATTACGAATTTAATTAACTAGTTACTTATTTTATTCCATCTAGGACATATCTTTCCTAAACTAGAAAAGACGAATGCATCCATGATGATACTATGACAGTAAGTAATAGTAGTATATATACGTTGCTATTGATATATATCATATACATATATATATATATTGACTGTATCTAACCAACTGTATTAGCCTCCTGACTGGACAGATAGTGATTATGTGAACGATGCCGAACACAATTTACGTTTACCAACAGAAAGGTAAGTTAATAGCCATACAATGTAATATACAATATCATACAAATACTTACCAATTAAACCAATATATGTTCATATAGCATCACTGTAGAAATTGTGGTAAAACTTCTGTCAGCCATGTTCATCGTATGAACTAGCACTTCCTCATATTGGTATTCACCAAGAAGTGCGAACATGCCATGGCTGTTATCATTCTATTAAAGGCATTAGATCCACTTCAGGCAATACCTCAAATACTGGCCATTTATTACTTGGATCTCAATCTGCCTCTGGACCTTCTGGCACGACTGGAGAAGGCCACGACAGTGATGATGAGGATATGAAACGGGCCATTGAACTATCTCTTAAAGAATCACAAGCCCACGACCTGTCGCACCACCACCTCGACAACAACAACAGCAACAACAACAACAACAACAAGTACATACCAAAGTAAGTATATTCATTGTAATATCTAATAGTACAGAGTAATAACCAAAAGTAGAAGAGTGACGAGGAAGAAGAGGATCCAGATCTAGCCGCGGCCATTGCTGCATCATTACAAGAAACACATATATCACAAAGTAATGATACTCGTATCCGTACGTCTTCCGACCACCAAGTCGATCCACCTCTACTCCTCAGGTAATAGATAGAGCATTACAATAATATAGCCTAGTCCATTAACATATTAGTGTATGATATAGTCAACACAGAAACGTGATCCCAATGATCTAACTGCTATAGATGCCGAGATATTGTATTATTCTCAACACTTGTAGAACGACTCCAGGCAACTAATGGGTCAGTTATGGGAGATAGTCAAGTACAGGTATGTGGATATTAATATAGATACAATAAATTAATAATCATCACCATTATCATGCTATTAGGCATTAAATCACCAAATAGGATCATTAAGACCAAAATTGATTAAAGGACTTGAAGAAAGCGCCAGAAAACATCGTAAGTTATTTATTAGCAAGCCAATAACCATTTATACAGTTTATTAATCATCAATTAATAATATATTAGGTGCCTATCTTGAATTACACGAAAAGCTGACTGCTTCCCAAAAACAATATGATACAATGTTAAAAGAACAACAAATGGCCGCTTATCACGCACAACAACAACAACAACAACAGTTACGATTACAACAACAACAACAACAACATTTAATACAGAATGGATGGGCAGTACCACAACCAATGCCTAATCCACCTTATGCCAATATCATTTATACACAGGCCCTACCTATAAATGATACACCATATCCACCTACTTATGCCAATACCAATGCCAATTATCCTAATGGACAACCACCACAGTCGATGCACATACCACAACAACCACATCCACAACCTCAATTATCACCAGCTGTATCAGCATCTTATGTAGCCACACCCATGCCATCACAACCACCTATTGGTTATCCTCAATCAACGGCATCAACATCCATTGTTCATACCAATCCAATCTATTCAATGGCTTCTAATCAACCTACCTACACTACAGCCAATACGGTGACTGATCATCAAATGAATGGATTAAATACACCTACACCTACTACTAATAACAATAGTGGAGGTGGATATACATCTAATCCTGTCTATGTTAATCATCAAGCCACTTTATCTACAACACCTACACATCAAACAACAGCAACAGCAACAACAGCAACAACAACAACAACAACAACCGCTGTACCCAATGCACCACCACAACCACCGATTAATACAGTCAATACAACCACACCCACCAGTGGATATACGACCAATGAACATAGTAGTAATAGTCATCCTACTGGCCAATCAACAGCATCATTTACCGATCCTACATCAACAGGTGGCTATACAACAGCCAAGTAAGTTTATCTAATAAACACCAATTAATTAACTAATATATCATTTATCTAGTTCATTGCCTACACTTCAATCTACCTATACTATGCCATCTGCCACTACCAACACTACCACCACACCTGTGCCACAATCCATTCACTCGACCAATAACCATAATCAACCACCACAACAGTATACTACTATGGAATCAAATAAAGATGCAAGTCCCCATAGTAATACACGTACACAACATCAACATACACCTTCTAATCCATTTCATCAACAAGGATGGAAGGTAAATAATGGTGGTACTATTGATCAAGTATTGGCCAATGCACCTACTGCACCCAATCTACCACCACTACCATCTGTGCCTCAACCAGCACCTATTGGCACACCCAATACATACAACTATCCACCACCACCACCACAAGAACAACAACAACAACATACAATTAGCCCATCACTTATTGAACTATAAATAACTAGTCATTAAGCTATATGGTTGCATTATAAGTGATGATTTGATATGCTGCTTATTTGTTTATCTCTCTCTCTCTCTATCTATCTATTTTACTCACTTTCTAGTATCAATATACAAGTATAAATAAATATATCTATTAGCCATTTCTACTAGAGTAGAAACTGTGGCCATGATTTGTATATATATATATATGTAAACCCACACAATTTATAAAACTATAATAACATGAATAGATAATGAAAATGGTAATTTTTATAAGTGCATTATAAATAAAACTATGCTTTGAAAATGAAGAGCAATGAAATGATATAGAAAGAAGAAGAAGAAGAAGAAAAGGACCATACTAAAAAAGAAGCGTCATTGAATTCTTCTTATTAATATGACACACACATGTTTAATGTCATATCATTGATGAATAACCATTACTATATCATATAATAAAATAGAAAGGTGACGACAATGGATGCAATATTGTTGTTGTTGTTGTTGTTGTTAACACAAATGTAAATAATAAACGCATAATAATAATAGAAGACAATAAAAGTGTAGTAGTAGTAGTAGAAGTAAAGAAATGTCACCGCGTCTATACAACCACCATAACCATAACCAAGAAACAGTATAAGTAATTGGTATTGATAGATTATTGCAGATAATACACACACACACATATATATATATAACTATAACTATAACTATATATACAACTATTATGCTAATAGGTGAGTGTAGATGCGCGAATCTTCATGAACGGCCATTTCTTTCGCTTTAAATTCGTTGAGTTCCATTTTAATCGCTTGGGCTAGTGCAGGGGTTAATCTAATAATAGATTCACCACGACGGTCATATTCAGTAGCTGGCCATGTCTCGCCTACAAGAACACGTTCATTAAATCGGAATCGCTTAGGTTCTTTGTCCACCACCACCACCACCATGGATTTAGAAGTAGTACTATTGTTATTGTTATGTAATTGTGGTGGTGGTGGTTGACTACTAGTCTGAAGGGTCGTGGTCATATCACTACCACTACCACTACCACTAATATCTTCATCATTGTTACTAAGTGTAGATGAGGAGACCTTTAATGGTCCATCTGCTTCATTCACAGTGGATACGGCAGTAGATGAAGATGCCGGGGTTAGTAGTGCTTCACAGGAAGAAGAGGCCGATGATGAAGTAGAAACAGATGACTCGGCCTCTTCATTCGATAGTGTAGATGAAGATGAACCAGATTGAGATCGAGTAACATCCAATACAGATAGTTCAGATGCTGATGATGTCACTTCATTACTACTACTATCATTCTTATAACTAGAATTTCTATTAGTCCATGGGGCAGGTGAAGATGGCATACGAGCCATTTCTGGACTAGTACCAATACCACTAGCTATAAACAAACCCCTAATTAATACTTATACTATGTGGATGTCTATTAATTACCTTTTAGAATACTACGACTGGGCATGGGTCGGTCTTTTGTACTGCCGGTTGATATTAACGATGATTTGGAATCATTTTGATTATGTTCATGATGTGCAAATAGTAACTGATTACCTAATGGTTGCTCATCTTCATCGTCACTTTCCTCATCCTCCTCCTCTTCACTACCTTCTTCTGTTGAATATACATCATCGTCATCTTCATTTAATTGATTCATTAGTGTGGTCTTTTCCGCTTCTTCTTCTTCTCCTTCAGAAATAGTCAATGTATTCATATTCTGACGATGAGTACTGTCATTAGATGTGCCATTGGATGGGGTTGACATGCCTTGTCCAGGTACCATTAATGAAGGGTTGCCAGTAGGACAGGTTCTTAGAATAGGCTCTGATAAGTTTCTCTGTCTATAGGCTTCCCATTGTGCATTGTTATGGTTGTTATGGTTGTTGTTATGGACTACTGGGAATGGTGGGGTTATCGGTGTATTAAAGGCAACATTAACATGGCCACCATTCACATTATTATGAACGGAGTGCATTTGAGATGACATCACAGAATTAGAATACATATTATTTGACATACTATTTGCATTGGCGGGAGAGAAATACGGAGATGCTGGACGGCCCATTTGAGGCATCCACGAATGACGTTGCATCATTTGATTTGCATTCATTACCGGTGCAGGTTGTGGATGGAATGGTGACTGTGGTGACTGTTGTTGGCCATTGAATGGTAAAGATGCACCAAACATGTGTTGTGGTGGAGGTGTTACCATTAATTGAGGTGAACATAAAGGTCTACTACTACTACTACTGCTAGATGGATGTATAGTGGTGGGTGTTGTCATCGTCATCATCATTGCAGTATTGGCAGTAGTAACGGTTGTAGTGCCACTAAATGACTTTGCTCTTGAATGAGAAGCGGATGATGATGATCCAAGTGGTGAAGGGGCCACTGGACGTCGATAAACACCATTATTGCCATTGCCATTGCCGTGGAATGAGGCAGATCTAGATTCACGTGTCATATTGGCTATATTGCCACTGGTATAATGGTTATTGTTATGGTTATAGTGGGCTATATTGGCCGGTGCGGAGGCTAATGAACTAGATGACCCATTTTCACCACCGTACATCGCGTAAATGTTACCATTGGCCATACCAGGTGAATCGTGTCCACTACTACTACCACCACCATTATTATTGGTGTAGGTGCTGCGACGTGAACGGTGAGTACCATTGCTACTAGCACTGCCACGTCTTTGTTGTTGTTGTTGATAGGATGCTACTGAATGTTGTCCAAGTGAACTCACCGATCCAGTAGACGATGTATGTATCATGCCATTGGCCATGCCTGATCTATATTGAACTGAACAAATGGATGATGATGACGATGAGAATGAAGGACGGCCACCGTTAAATGGTTGGTGATGACTGCCGCTGCTATTGGTGCCTTGATAAATAGTGGTACGTTCGTTGTTGCTGGAGCTGCCGGCACGACGACGTTGACTACTAGAACTGTGGCCATATTCTTTATTGCGTGTACTACCACTACCACCATTGCTGGTGTAGTTGGAGTGTTGAGAGGATGTAGATTTACGCGATGCCGATGCCGTATAATGATCTACACCTTTGCCTTTAATATGATCGGGTGTATCGGGTCGTGATCCAGGTGCTGATGCAATAGCCTTTTTACGATCACTTGATTTACCTTCTGAGTCACTGCCACGGCTTTTATCAAACATATTTGATGCACTGAAGACACGTCGGAGACGCTGGGCAATGTTTGAACGTACACTTGAATTGCTACGAATACTCGCCGTGTCTGAATCCTTTAATCGTTGATTGACCGATGAAAGTTCTGGGGTAAATGTACCTGATGCCATTGTTGTATTCGTTGTAGTGGATGTGCCACTATTGGATGCTGTATCCATGCCGGCGGTAGATTGAGCATGGCTGTTGGATGAAGCGTTGTTGTTTTGGTTGCGTTTAAATAAATCACCGGCCATAAATAAACTGCGTCGATTGCTGTTACGCCCTTGCGACGCCTGCGTTCGCATATTGGCGTTCAAATCCGTTAGAACAGCTGCGGTGGCTGCCGATGAGCTGGCTTGTGACTGTGGCTGGTGTTTTCCATTAGTGGCACTTTTGTTTCCTGCTTCTTCACGTCGATTCGATTGCTTCTTTCCACTGGAACGAGCCATAACGAATAGCGATGCAGATGACTGTTGTAGTTAGTGCAGGTATGGTTGCTATTGCTGTTATAGTTGCTATTGTTTGGTCGTCCGATAGTAGTGCTCGATATAAATGCTTTTATCAACTTAATCTTTGAAATCCACGTATATAAAAGACCAATACGTATAGTAAATAGTCAACAAGAATAAGTAACAACGGCTGTTGTACCAGCAACAACAACGACTGTAATACTTTAACTGTCACTGTAACAACAGCCTATGTTTAATAAGTAAACGCGTCAATGTTGGCTATTCAAATAATAACGTTAGTATACTGCCAATAATAAGAATAATAGCAATCGTTATTCGTTTTAATTAATGTGTAGCTTATTGGCTATACTTTTAATATAGCCAATAGTTCAAATTAATAGCTATATAGATATATCATATATAGATATATTATATAATAACTATCAATCGCTTATAAATGTACTATTAATAATACGGCTATTACTATTCACTATTAAAGGAGATATATCGTAGTAATAATAAAAAAGATAGAAAAGGGGCGGTCATACAATATATGCTCAATAAACAATTTATACAAATAGATTCGGAAGTAGATCAATTCGTTCCTGCCACTCAACCAACCAATGACACTTCGGAGAATGAAATGAAGTGCCGTAATGATCTAAATAACATTCATGCGCCACTTCAATCTTAATAAACTTCTTAGAACATCAACACTTAAATAATACCTTTGTTAAACAAAGCATATCCACCTAGACAAACAAGCGGAGCAATTGACTGCCGTGTTTAGTTGTCATCAAGGAGCAATCAAGGAGAATGGTGGCATTAAACAAGTACCGCTTGCCGTAGTGGAAACAGTGAAGCATGTTTATATGCACTTCAAGGAGCGAGAAAGTGAAAATAGGATCGGATATTAAAATATCATGATTTGGTTACTATATTGAGTCATCGACTATTTGTCTCACTAGTCTATTATTATACTCTAAGCGGCGACAAATAAAAGCAATATTCATAAGCTACAAGCACTAATAATAAATGGATAAATAGATAGATAATAGATAGATGGATCGATCGATAATAATAGACAGATACAGATATGTACTCACGCATAGTCACCTACAGTGTCTGTCATCTTGACACTCCATAATCACGCCCCTATATGACTTACATAAACAAAGATAATTTGCTAGGCAATAGACGCTTTAACTTGACAAAATTGAAATGAATGAGTCACAGACAAGGAAGGGGCACGGTGTGCACGGGGTAGAGATAAAGAAGTGGTAGAGATAGAGATAGTGGTGGTAGTAGTGGCGGTAATAGCAAAAGAGAAGGAGTGAAATAAAAAGGATTGAGTACTTGGCTAACTGATAGACAGACAGACAGACAGACAGACTACTGAAAAACAAGTTAGATAGTTGTAGTTAACCGGTTGTTATTGTTGTAGTGGCGACTATAATGGTTGGTGTTTTGTTGTTGTTGTTATTGTTCACCAAGGCCGTTGAAAGGAGAAGGACAATTGTGCACGCAAAAAGAAGGAAAAATGAAAGGAGGAGAAACGTTGAAGGTCAATATGGAGGTGGCAGTTATAGTGATGACAGTATAATAAAGGTGTTTAATAGTAATAGTCAACGCTATTACTCTACTACTGCATAGAACGAGGAATATGGAAGAAGAAAGAGAGGCACGACTATTGTAAAAGAAACCTAAAGGACCAGGCGTGAAAAGGGGTGTGTGTGTGCGCGTGCGTATATGCGAGTGTGTACAAGTTTGGCCTTGCCATTTCCCTCTTCTTATTACTGACTAAAATAGAGCATATCGGCCTATTCAGATAGCTGTGACCACTAACACATTGCAAGTACTATAACAAGCAATGATAGCCATGATATAGTAATAGGACCAATAATAGCAAGGGTCATTGGCTGTGTTTTAGCTTAATAGATATATTGTGTCTATTATTATAGAATAGTGACTAGTTCAAAAGACTGCTACCACCACCACCACCATCTAGGGTATTAATAAAATGCTACCTATCAATACGTGCATCTCTCCATCTATCTATATATATATAAAGAAAGTGAACAAATATGGTAAAAGTGCTCTATTGAGTCAGTCGCGTGTATGTGGTGTACAGCTCACCCAACCTGGTGGATAACTTGAAACAGCCAATATACTGGACATCCTTTTGTTTAATTTGGTTTAAATGTTTAATGTGTGTGTGTGTCTATATCTCCTGTTAAGTGGTAGAAACAAGTAGTGCCTCAGTATTCGTCTACTCGTCTCAATAGCCATAGTATCGTCATTGTCATATGATTGTAACATATATACATGTATTCATAGTAGTGTTTTAAATGGTCAGGGCTGTAACATACCCCTTACCGTCCTTGTCTTCACTCTTTTCTTTATACACACATTGATCCCACTGATGTATGGTGAAAGACATGCGGTACTGTCAAGGCAAATCTCAAGGTCAGCCTTAAAGTTACAATAAACATGCTTATAAGCTAGTTGTTATTACTTTTATTATAAACAAGTTTAAGTATTTAAATGCTGTGTACACCTTGTTATTTATATCAAATGCACCTAATGTACCTGTAATAACCACCACTACAGTACTAGTAGTATGGTGCTTAATATTGATGGTATGAGCAGTAATAATAGATACGAGGTAGCACCGCCTTATCTATATGCCATGATGCATAGATAATGACGATATGGCATAGTGATATAAGTGGGGTCTATTAACAATTTCCTTTTCCTCTTTTACTTTTTATTTCTGTGTGTGTGTAAAGAACGATTTATTTTTAGATATTTAAAAGGCGAATTCGTTCAATAATTGCCGCATCTCGTACTGGATCCAGTTTGGGTACACGTCCATATCTTGGTGGTCGTATTCCTATTAGAAGCATAGATGGAACATACAGCAACAATGGTGTTAGATAGAATACAGACGTGGCATGTCATAGTAATTACCGAGTATCTCTTTGTACACAGTATCTGTGCATGGCTCCCATTCACAGCGGAAAAAGGTAAGGCCACGTGGTGTTAACCGGTATTGTTTTATAAACTGCTGTACATCAATGGTGCTATACATAGTATGCTTGGTTATAAGTAGTAGATTCACTTGTGTATAACAGATAATTACCGGTTAACCAATGATGTGGTATTTGGTTGTTGGTTCTGTTGTTCTTGTGCCTCTTGTTCGAGTAATACCAGGGTATAACGGTGCTTTTTACTGCCTTTGGCTGGATGGGGCGGCAAATAAGATAAAATGGTCTGCCCAGCCTCTGTGTTCAGCGTAGGTGTCATGATACTGAGTGGAATATCCGTTCTATTAAATAACCGGTTAGCAGACTTGTCGTATTATTAGATCTCTATGAATCTTACACCAGCCAATGGCAGGATGTGCGATAGGTGCGTTCCTCAGGGAATGGCTCATCTATAGGCATATGAGTTAGTAGCTACTAAGTATTGATATGGCTGCTGTATAATATTACCTGGATCTACTAAAAGTAGCGTGTAAAGACGCGTTGCATCATGGAAGCACTGGGCGTTTATCGTAGGTGGCTTTATCGTCCATTCAGTTGAGATAACATCGCCATGTACAAATGAGTCATTAGAATGGCCTTCAAAGGCAATTTGAACATCAATATCTGGTTGGATCGATGGTGGCAATACATCTGGTAAAATGTTCATTTGTGTAACTCGTTCCAACTGTCATTAGCAAGAATTGATCAATTAAACACCATTCAATATAATAACTGCATTATTACCAGTTTATTACGTGGCCCCATCTTCCATAGACGCTGGCGCATATGACGGAATACCGGTTGCGTTAGATCGACTATTGATAGACATACTAATTAGTTGCTTATATTGGCTTATAGTCGTTTATACGTACAATCATTATTTTTTATACGTTTAAGTGTTTCTGGCTGGTCTTTATCCGCTTGAACCTTTAGTTTAAATATATCCCGTTTAATATTACGGCGCTTTCCCTCGGCTAGTCCGTCTAATAAATAATATAGATTGATCGTTATAAGCTGCGCGTCACTAACAAGTGTCGCATCTTACCTTCGCCTGTAATTGCTTGTAGCCTTTCTTCAAGCATCTTTACTTCCGCCAACTTGCGTTCGCGTTGTTCTTGAAGCACCTTGACTGCATGTTGGTAGGCGGTATCAAGTGTGCTAGTGGCCGTGGCTGCCGTAACATTATTGCGAATCTAATACCAATCACTTGAATCAGTAGCTGTAAGGACATTGTACTGTCCACTAATCTACCTGAAGCGTCCACGCAGCTTTTACACTGCGTATTGCGCTTGAACGCAACGTATAAAGGGACATAGTTTGGCTACGAAGGCGATTAAAGAAAAGTAAAAAAAAACAGATCTACACGTTTCTTCGTTGTAATTTATTTCTAATTCAATAAATTTATCTATCCCATTGAATTACTATCCATTATAAACCTAATTATTATTATTATTATTATTATTATCCTGTATGCATATATACTCTATTCATCTATTTCGTTCTATTATATAATTTTATAAATTGAATTTATAATGAATAAATCTAGTGCCGAATTAAGACCGTTTTAAATATATTTGTTATATGGCAGAATGATAGATAGTACACTATTATACAATCGAATTGTACAATAGACAGCGTTGAAGTTACAGATATCTATGTATGAGCGAATGAATGAAAAGAGCTGAGATCTACTAGCAATAAAACCAGATTTAGTTTATGACAGTTTAAATAGTATGTAACTATTGTACAATAAAACAATATGCAGTATAATGAATATACAATATAGAATGACAATTAGTCGTGACGAAGTTTAATACATATATTTTAATAAACAGATAGGCAAAACTAGTTGGAAATTGTTAATAACAAAGCTAGAACAAATAAGAAATAGTTTTGGATAGAAAAAAGCTTAACGAGTATAAAATCATATGCATTAGAATGAATGTACAATGGAATGGTATGGATATTGATGGTAGAGTTATAGTGTATATTAAGCAATGAGTGGGAAGAGTAAAGTATATTGCTGCATATAAACAATAGAACGTGTCTAGTAAATCATAGAATGGGAATGATATTGCTGAATAGAGTATATGTGTATACTGAATATATACATACTAGATGATAAATCTATGATAGTGAGTATTTTGAACCCTGATGTCACTCACCGTCCAGTCCATTTTTATTAGTACAAATGCGTAATTCGATTGTGAAAATACTATTAAATGTAGTCGCTTGACCATCAAATCACACTAAATGGGTAATAAAATATTAAAGACAAATACATATTAATTACAAATACAAAAGTAATAAAACTAAACAGATAATAGAGTATAGATTATTATATAAGGACGCCTCAATACAAGCTTATTTATTTCTTGTTTGATTGTATAGTGGGCTTGCCTCAAGACCTGTAATACGTTTATAGAAATGACTACTGAATACAATGCTGCGTTAGTATTTATATTCGTTTATAGTGTGTATTAGATACTTACGCTTGCTTGTCCATTTACAAATACGTCTATTCGTTCGTATATTGGAAGGTGGCGAACTTGAGCCACCAATACAATTTGTCTTTTTAAAGGAGTAATGTATATTCCCTGGTCAGCTTTTGCAGCTATCTCTTTGGCAGTGTAAAGTAGCGGCTTGTCGCTAACTTGTGAAAATTCTATGGCTAGCGCTGTCGTAGTCAGTCCCAACTCATCGTAAAGCAAATATGGTTTGTGTATGTGATTTGACGAGAGGGTGTTGGGAATGGCTGTCGATGTAAAAAATGTCTATGTAGATGGTAGCATATTGAGATAATGCTAACATGCAGCAGTTCCATTCGTTGCCTGGAGATTCTGGGTTTTGAGCATGGAATAGCAAGTAGTGCATCCAATTTGATTATCAAACGTTAGTATTACTACGCAAAATTAAATGATTGCTTACCTTGTGTTTTTAATAGTTTGCTCATTATTTGCCGAGTCAAGCCGACTCAGCTTGCGCTTTTGAGCAATATGCTCCCTACACAGCCATTTTCATCACTCGGTTGGCTAATAGCCAGAGTGGTATCATCGGTATAACAAAATATCGGTGCCTTTTCCTAATAGTAGTTGTTAATACAAGTCATCATACTACTTATTATTGACTTGCCTTGTTTATTTTAATTAGAATATTATCACTCTGTTCGGCAGGATTGTTTGGCATTGAGCGCCATTGATTGCTTTTGGCCAGCCTTTGTTTGATCATTTCCTTTACTTGATGCTTGACAACCCGGCTGCCCTTCTTGAATGCCTTTTTTGTAGAAGGCGGCGATGCTTTATTGCTACGGTGTTTTACGCACCGCGCTGGTTGAGCGTGGCATATCAGCTTATTTGTGCTGTTAGTAGTCAATGATTCAGCCGGCAACAATGACTGTATCATGGAGCGTGCTTGGTTAGCCGTTCTGTGTTTCTTGATCAACGGAATCAAAGTTTTTTTGATTATTTCAATAGCCGTAGAATTCGACAATTGAGCCTTCAATGTTGTTGATGCAGTGACTAAACTGCCACGTACTTGTTGATTCGCGCTGTCCAGCACCTGAAGTAAATCTGTTTTGATTGTTTTTGAGCTGCGGCGGTGAAAAGCTTTTTTTTTGTGTCTTGTGGCCACGCTTTATTGGCGATTATCGCAGCTGCAACAATTTCTTTGCTTGTACAGTACGTGGCATGTTTATACAGTTCTTGTTTGTGCTTGTGTTACTGATGATTACCTAATTGGTATGATACAAATAAACATAACGATTGTGCCGTAACCACTTACCTTTTGTACGCGGCAAGTATACAGCTTGTATGTATTTAATCGGAAAATAAGCAGCTGTATTTAAGACGCAGAGACTGATGGCGATAAAAGAAGATACAAGAAGAGTATAGGAGAAGGATAAGTGTGAAAACAAAAACATTGCATGTCATATACGCGTTTGTTGGAATAACAAAAATAAACTATTGTTTAAATGACAGAAGCAACGCAATAAAAGTGCTTGCGTTATAAAATAAGATTTAAGGATTGAATATAGTCGCGCGAGAGAAAATGTTTAAATAGCAGTTAACTTTGCGTTAAACGAATGGATAAACAAGATAAGTAAACAAAAAAGTAAACAAAAGAGTGGTAAAAAAACATAGTACTCATGTAAAATTATAATGCTCGTTAGCATAAAAATAGTATTAAACAACCGGGTTTAAAGTTGAGACAAACGCTGCTAATTTAAAAGTTATGATAATATAACGCAAGTTAGTAGCAGACTTATTTCATTAATGCTTTGTGTTCATAAGCATTTTGGAGTACGCATAAAGTACCATGTGTGACGTTAAAATTTGCCTGTCTGAAAGCTGATGACTTTATTAACATGACTTTGTTTTCATTTATTTGTATATAAGCTATCTAGATGATGTAAAACTACAGTTAAATAGCACTTGGTTTTTGTTTTGTCATATTTTTGTATTATTTCCTTTATTCGCAAATATATTGGTGGTGCAACATTACCTTGTTAATTATATGTTCTATGCTTTACCGTCACTTTGGATCGATTGCTTTCTAATATCCATACTCTGCTTATTATTTTGCCATTAATATTTATGTTTCACATATTTATAGTTATTTTCTGTTAATTACACAGCCAATAATCTACGTTGCTTTCACTTCATTTCCTTTACACTTGACGGAATCTATTCACTAAATACACTCCTACGCTTTTACTTATATTGAAAAAAATGCTGATTGGGTTGGGTTGCTATGAATCAGCATTACAGATTTGGTGCATAAGCTTGTTTAGTAATCATACTGACAGTACTTACGAAATAACTACTATTGCATAATTATAGTTGCTAGTGCAATAATTGTGCCAATTACATGCTGCTATTTCTGTACTGATTGTCTTCTGTGCTTTATTTTATTGCTTGAACAATTCCCTCATTAGCATTTCAATTTATTCGCACTGTTTATATAGACATTGCTATTTTATTTATAATTTGTATCAGAATATTGTATATATCATCTTACTAATTAATTAAAAATAGCCATTTTTTACATTAAATGACTAGTAAGTTGTTTAATGTGATTTAATGGTTCAAATGATTGTATATATTATTTATACATTTAAATTAAACATCCGTTCAGTTGAACCTGATGATAGGTGATGAATGACATCAGGGTCCAAAGCACTCATCATTGTAGATTTATTATCCAGTATGCATGTATTCAGTACACATATATACTCTATTCACTTATGCTATTCCCATTTTATGCCACATTAGCTACATTTTGTTTATTATATATTCTAGTATACTTCATTCAGCCCACTCATCATGTTATATGACTTTTCAATAGACTCATTATTATGCTGACAACTCGTTCTATGCTAATGAGTAGTTTCAGTGTCAAATGACATCATTGTTTTAATTCATTCATGTTAACAATATAACATACAATCTACGTCATCACAGTTCCCTTTCTCTTTCTTCATACTTGACATCATATATCCATTGCATATGCTTGTACATTCCATATATACCAGTTAGATAGTGTCAGTAGTTGACTGACTAATAGCTAACTACAAACACTATTTACATTACTCTTTTGTATTGCTCTTTTGTAATCTTGCCTTATTTGCTAATCATCATCTTTATTTCGATTATTGGTACTGGCGGCTTCTTTAACACAGTAAGTACGTTTCTGGCTTGCTTTGATGCTATGTTGAATATATACTTTGTTTTTGTTATTGAATGTAATTGCAGGCCTATTGGAAATAGCTTTTCTATCTCAACAATGGTAGTACGATTTATTGCTGTCGGGACAATACATACTGTTGTCAGCACAATTTGCAGTGGCGATCTATGGAATGACTTTGGCAGCATATAACTATCACAGCCATCATGTACAGCTGTTGGCATAATAGCTGTAATGGCTACATGCTCTGCTACCTATTTGCTGATTTTTTGCTTTATTTCGCCACTTAAGTAGTTTTGTTCATCAGTATTTCTTTCTGAACACTGGCATTTTCAACGTAGCAATTAGTACAAATTCTAGCACGTTTGGATTTGTAGACTGTAGTATATTTAAACACATAATACTACTTGGCCATTGTTGTTAGCAATTACAGGCTCTATAGCCTATGAAACTATCAGTAACAAAAGCATAACATGTGCATGTGTGTAAATGTCTGAGTAAATCAAGTCAAAGCCTACAGACAATATAGCTAGTAGCAAATAAACAAATTTACTAATTAGCATGATGAGTAGAGTATAGAATAGTCTAGAACGGGATGAATGAATAAGATAGCAGTGAGCTATACATAGACAATTGAGTAGGTACAATGAGTTGAAACTATAGCAAATAGAACCAGTGCTAATAAATACTAGCTGTAAATAAGCTGTGCTTATTACATGATCAATCAATATACAATATAATAAATACAGAATAGTAATGATATAAATGAATGAATGATACATAAATACAAATACTAAATCTATAATAACAAGTATTTCGATGCCTAATATCGCTTATCATTCGATCTTATTTCATACATACAAATACGTAGTTAAACCGTTAGAGTGCTGTCGAGAGTAGTCATATGAACTCAATCGTATTAAATTGCAAACAAGTTGTTTAGTATTAATGTATTGTACTTGGCACAAATAAAATAACCGAATAAACCATCGATGTTATTGTTTATATGAATGACGCAGCTGTATTTATATTAAATGTAGCTAATTGTAATATGTTAATACTGTACTACAAGTCAAGTAGCTGAATACTGGTCTACAGTTGCCGACAACTTAGTTTTATTGCTATTGCAATAAAATGAATAATATATTTAGACTGACGCTAAATGTTAAAACATTATAAGAAAGTGACCGTTGCTTAACAACTATAATCAAGGTAGATACAGTAGCAAGATGAAAACAACTTAATATCACGGTGCTTATAATAATATACATCAATAAAACGGTATATGCAATGGTTGCAATATATCAATACAACTAACTAGCTGCCAACAGCGGTGCAGTTTGTTGTTTAGTATATTACTTGCTTTGCTAATTAGTAAAATAGAATAGAGTGAAGGCTGATGCTTTAACATCAATTGTTATATACTCAAATGAACATGTACACTATTGTAAGTAGTTAATGTATAAATTATTGTTTGCTGCTAGCTAGTCGTTATTAACAGCATCGGCAACTGTAGGCAAAGTTGTCTTCATTAGGCAATAAAAATGGTTAGATGTTGTTACAGTGTCATGGTCTAAATATAGATATAGAGGTTATCTCTTGAATTGCTCGACATATACCTATATTCAAATTATGCGTAGCACATGCTCACTATCAACACATACACAATCTACTCATCTTATAATAAAGTATCAGTCTTTAATCTATTCTATTTTACTAATTAGTTAGTTGTCTTATCCATGACACCACAACTGTATTGCGTAATGCTGCAATGGTTAGGATAATACGTTAATAAATGTGTAAAAATATCAGTTTTTGCCGATTATGGCTTGTATACTTAAGATATAGCAAAATAGTTGCCGAATTCGAGTTCCCATGCTTGGATGTACAGTTTGATATAAAATATAAAGCAATAATTTTTGCAAAGAAATTAGTCAAAAATATTGATATACAATGGCAATTTATTTCATATACATATACGCATAACAAATATTTACACAAACTGCATTTTTGACTAATTTTTTTGCAAAAATTATTGCTTTATATTTTATATCAAACTGTACATCCAAGCATGGAGAACTCGAATTCGGCAACTATTTTGCTATATCTTAAGTATACAAGCCATATTAAGGTATACCGACTGATAAAGTAAATAATACGAGCTTGTAAATTTATTGCTTTGTTACAAGTATTTATTGGGTTGATTGCTTATAACTAATTATTGCTATATTGGCTAACGTCAAATAGCTTGATATGGAATTGGTAAGAGCTAATAGTAAAGAAAATGTGAGTATTAATATTGCAATATTGCGCGAATGTAATGATGTAAAAGTGTTTACAATACATATACAAAATAAAAATAATCATATTTATTGTATAAATATTTTGATGCCCGATTTTATTTATTACATAATTTCATGTTCAATAGAACTAATATTAGTTTAAATATGTAAATACTGTTAAATCTAGTCATTTGACTTCCAAATCACAATATAATAACAATTATAAATACATTTAAATAAATAAAATATAAATTAGAAAAACTCGAATACTATTTACTAATAATAAAAAGTAGTTAGTTACATACCTGTTCCCTGTGTAGTTAGAAAATAGAAACTAAAATATAATAGAAAGTGCGCAAATTTGATTAGTATAGCTTATTGCAGAGTAATCATGTATTGCGCTATAGCTACTTGAGCATAAGGACAAAGTGTACGTATATTTACCATGTGGCCGTAGACAGTGCTGGCTACTCTATTCGACACAGTTAAAGCAATAATAAACTTGGCCAAAAACAATTTGCTTTAAAGATTTTATTAGATGGACTGCATTAGTATTCAACATATAAGCCATTGGTATTTACTGTAGCTACAAGCTTGAAACTGGTCCCATTTAGCTGCTTTGCGTGCCATCTAAATGATCGGCATTGTTTGAAATAAAGCCATAACTGATATTGCCAAATAGACAGATTTACTTGCTATGCTACATGTAAAGTTTAGCATAGATCATTTTTACGCTTAGTCGGTTAAGCCGTGTAATCTAGATTTAATCCATCAGCTTATCGCGTTGTAAAGAGCTTACCAATATTAATGTTCAGACAATGTAATGATAGCAATAAAGACTTTTACAATAGGTGTACAAGAAAACACATGGTTTACTACATATTACACTAATAGTTACATGTACTGAAGATCCTATTGAAATAGCTGTATTTGCTTATACGGAAGACTAAAAGCAATTATGTAGTACATTGGTCATAGACGGTTTTAGATGACTCATGTTTTATTACGACATTTTCCACAACTATCACAATACATAAGCTGGCTTTACCGCTCCTCCGAACCAACACTGCACCTTTATCTTCTCTTTCTACTCTTTACCACTCGATATACACTACACTCATTCGCTCTTACTGCCATTTGTTGTCCAATATGCTTTGCACTCGCCAGACGTCTAATGATTACAAGATCACTGCTGGTTGCTGCTATATGTACTAAGGTCGGTAAACGGGCGTGGGAGGTGCGATGCAGTTGTGCCTTTTGGCTATGAAGCGCTGGATATGCAGTGTTCTAGAAGCTATATATCACGCAGTGTGTACTCCAGCATGCTGTAGAAGGCGCTTGTCTGCACATAGTTGATTGGTCTTTTGTATAGTAACATTGGTACGCTTACCGTGTGTTTGTTTGCGAGGTTGCCTTGCTGAGTATCTGGCTGTTGAGGCGAAATAAGGTTTGCGCTTGAAGATATCTGATATCTGATGGTGCAGAGCAAATGTTGTTTGGACAACCACTACTTATTGCGGTGTAGTCAAGCAGCAAACATCATTGGCACATGTGGCTCATCTCGTTTACTGACCCTCTTCAATAGATATAGATTTAAGCGATATTTAGATTTGGCAAGAACAGGGCCACAATATGCTGTACAGTCATCCGGTTTGTACTAGTCTATCATTATTTATGTATTTCTTTTTAAATAAATAAATGTAGCATTTCTTATTTATTAACATACTACTATTAGTTGCGTTCATATAAATACAGACATCTTCCCTTTAATAATAGTACTAGTTGTTTCTGCTATTGTTATTACACTGATAATAAACAACCTATTAAGCCATTGAATGTGCTTTGAAGGCAAACGATTAAATTTGATGCATCCATGCAGTTGAGCTAGACAATTGCTCTGTTGAACATAATAACGAGTGGTGAGTGAATCAAAGTTTAAAATATTTATTGGCATAGATGTATTATCCAATATGTATATATCTTCTATTCGCCTATATTATTACCGCTCTATTCCACACTACTATATATCATTCTACGACATACTAGACACACTCTATAGCTTATATGTTCCAATAGGTAGTTGTAACCTATTCCCATTCATCATATAATGTAATAGTTACAATGTCAAGTGGCAATATTATTACTACGAATGATAATTTAAGAAGTATTTTGTTTTAATTTCTGTTCCATCTGAATAAAAGCCCGCATTGATGCATCAGGTCCTCCTACATCGCTTGATAGTGCTCCCGAATCAATCTCACGTATTAGACGTGTCAACAATCGAGGTTCTGGCTGATGGTCATCCGCTAATTGCTTTTGTAGCTTGCGTAATCCTTCCTCGTACGCTTGCATCTCTTCAGCGTAAACGTCCCATACACATCGGGCACACCCACTCATACAACAAAGATCTGCATCAACAGGCTGCGGCTTATCAGGCACTGAAGCCGAATTGCCTTGATCGTCAAGTCTAATACGCAGGCTCGCTGATAATGTCGTAGACAGTGGCCGAAACTGGCATAATGTAGTGATAGAGACCAGCGTAAGTTCCGTTCGCTATATTTCAAATCAATAGCATATTAATTATAAGCGTGTTTTATAAATCAATATTACCAACAATAACCTACTTTGAGTAGATTCAGCATGTCGTACAAGTAGTGGTGTTGCTTTATAGTAATTTGGCTAATCTACAGGTCTGTAAAATAAATGGTACATAGGCATATAGATTGTGTGTGTGGATAAACAATAGCTAGCGAATAAAAGTATGACTCACTACGATTAAACGTATTCCTTCCACAATAGCTTGACTTTAGCCCAGTAACAACTACAAGTTAGCTGGCTCAACTTTCTCCTTCTGTTTGCGTAGACGTTGCTTTTTATTTGTCGTTGTTCCAGTGTTGATAATTTACGCATAATAATCTGTATTGTTGCTGTGATTCTTCAGTGTGTCTATCCATATTACAGCTTGCCTATTACTTGCTTGTTTGCTTGTGCATTGGCAAGTTAACGGCCGATTCTTTGGCGCAGTTAGCCACACACCAACATACGCACAACGTTTTGGCCCTTGTCGTCGTTGGTTAGCGTGCAGTGACGAATCGTCGTTGGTCGCTTCGTCACTTTCGGCCCTTGCTTGCCAGCTGTGTTGGAGCGTTTTATTGCTACCGAGTCTTATCGGGGTCGGCTAACAACTGCGGTTGTTAGCCATGGACGGCAGAGGCGAAGTATTCACCAATGGTGGCGCTGGCCACGTTGGAGGCAGCGCAGGGAGACACAGACCATCAGCGGCAACAACCAATGAGTTGAATTCAAGCCGATCAAGAGGACGTGGACGTGGACGTGGACGTGGACGGGGCCGTGGTGGTCGTGGACGTGGTCAGGATCGTGAACAGAATCGCAATTCAAATCGCCATACAAGTGGACAACAGCACTTAAATGTTGCACGCTATGCCACCGATGCTGTAGGCTCATCAGATGCATCAGATCATATATCAGATGAATCAACGGTAAGTCGGCTGTTTAGATAACGGTAGCTGCAGCTGCTAACATTGCTATTCAGATAGTACGCGGCTCAACTGGCCGTAAAGGGCAGGTATCGTTAACACACATGCTTAATTTTACGCTGCCGCCACGTCAGGCATCAAATCTATTGGGACCACGTCGTCGTCGTGGGCAATATACGCCGTTTAATAAAGAGCGGTTTATTAATGCCAAGTAAGTTTATTATGCAGCTATCATAAATAGAAAGCTGAATAAGCCAACAGTTTCCGATTTATTGTACGTCCAAGTGGAGACTATACTGTACAAGCTGTTGATCCAGATGTGCCAATAGAATGGACTGATGTTGAACAAGTAGTAAGTACTGTATAATAAATCGGTATCTATATCAATATTATTTATAACAATTAACTAGATTATTACTACGAGTGAAGAACCTAGTTGTCCGATTTGCTTATCAAAACCAGTGGCACCACGAGTAACGCGATGTGGACATGTGTTTTGTTTTAATTGTGTTTTACGCTATTTGGACACAAATACAGCAGAAGATGAGCAGCGCAGAAAGCGTGAGGAGGATATTGGTGTTGCAAGACGCCATTGGCGTAAATGTCCCATCTGTTGGGATCCAATTATGAAGAATGCATTACGCGGTGTAGTATTTGTCAATGGACAGAATATGGCATCTGTACAACAGCATCTATCAAATAATGATGATGGCACTACCTCTAGAACTAATGAAACAATACGTATGCGACTCATTCAAAGGGATCTGGTAAGTTTAACAAATTGTAATTAATAATGATTAATTAGTAATGGCTGATTTATTAATAGACAAGTATTTTTGCATTGCCTCATGAATCGCAACTGCCTCGCAACTTTCCGCATACACTTCGTATCGCGTCAAATCATGCATTATTACCATGGGATGCTCATCCAAATGCACTACAATTCAGTAAAATTGCTTTGGCATCACGGGATCGGTATAAAATAGAACTGGATATTGAATTGGCCGCGCTACAAACGGCCATTAAAGAGACAGATGCTTGGCAGGCACCCGAGGAAGTTCCTTATTTGGAGGCGGCCATTGCGATCATTCGTGTAGGCAGCGGTACAAAGTCTATGCAGAAATATGATAACTGACGCATGACATCATCCAATAGGAAAAGAAACAAAATGTACAAGAGCAATGGGTTGCTAATATGGAGTATGCATTCGAAAAGATGCGCAAGTTCTGGCAACAGTCAAAACAAGAGCGTAAATTGTCAATGGAATCAGCAATAACATTAAATACTTCTGATGAGAATGCAGATACAAAGCTGCCCATTGTAAGTAGCGATAAATGATTAATCAGCTAGTGTGTATACTAAATACAGTTTACTACATAATATAGACACCGAATATCAATTGGAAACAATCAGCCGACGAGGATGATGGTCATCCATTTGAATCATTTGTAAATAAATGTTCTTTGCACAGTGATTCGGCATCGATGAAGGAACCATTAACGCCGTCATCACCTTCATCGCCACAAGTAACAGGCGATGAAGCAGCAACAACAACGGCAAATACTAAAGGATCAGCAGCAGAAGACTTTTACTTTTATCAAAGTGAAGATGGACGTTATATCTTTTTGCATCCACTGTATATGCGGGCATTGCGTCAAGAATATGACAATCAACCAGAAAAGCTACCTGAAATGATTCAAGTGACGCCACTTAGCTGTGAAGAGTCGACGGTAACTGAGGTATTTATCATAGACATGGATTATAGTGTATTATTGATTATTAATCAGTATTTGCTATTAGGAATTGAGAAAAAGATTTAAATTTCTTAGCCATTTACCACTTGGCTGTGATGTTACGTTTATTGATATTGATCTGCCAAGTCTTATTTCATCGCAGACATTGAGTAAATTTACAGGTAAGTTTTACTTGTTATTTTACACCATCATTTATTTACTTTTTAATGTAGCGGCATTACGTGAGCGAAAGCAACGCTTCAAGTCAAAACAGCGACGAGAACGACGAGAACAAGCACGTATTGAACGTGTTATGGCCCAACAGCATGGTGGCAGTGCCATTAATAATCATCCAATAGATTACGATGCAAGTCACTTCCCTGCGCCTTCACTGGTCTATACAGATGCAACAGCAACAACCACAACAACCACATCCTCAGACGATGCTGCTGCTGTCCGTGAAGCTTGGGCCAGTGCAGCCAGTGATGCCAACTCGACCATGGAAGGAACTTCAACAGCCAATCAGCAGTTTTCTTTTGCCAGTGCACTACGCACATCGGCCACCGAGGCAGTTAGTCGCCAACACGAACAACGGCTAAGTGCATGGACCATGGACATTCCAGAAGAGACACGCACCAATCGTAAAGGCAAGAAAACACTTGTACTTATGAGCAATCAAGGTCGTCGTCGACGTTAAATCGAGTTAGTAATAAATAGAGAATAGTAATAATAGTAATAACAACAATGGAGTCATTTAATGGCTCTTGCAATAAAAATATGCAACTTACTTGTTTATGCGTGCATCAGTATGAATGTGTATCTATCAAGGCTAGAGTTTGTTGTTGTTGTTGTTAATAGTTCAGGCTGAATCATATAATGGCCACGGAAATAAATAAGCACAGGCAGGTTTTTTTTACCAGCAGATGGGAAAACAATTATGCATGGGAGTGGGCGTGCGCAATGTTCTATGCATGTTGCATCGTACTTGCAGCCATTGTCGGCAAAGCGCGACATGGTTGATAACAACGTTGAAATAAACGCATCTAAGCCTACATTGCTACTTTTACTTCTTTGTTGTTTGTATAATTGTTATTACTACTACTATTATTACTGCTGCAGTTATTGTATTGTTCGAGGGTTAGATAGGGACATGACATCGTCAGCGCTATGGTCAGCACCATCGACATCGTTGATATCAAATAAAGATTGGCAATTTATACCGGAAATTAGTACGCTGACTGATATCCACTTGACCTTTACTGGTTCATTGGTATTAGCGTACTTGTAGTGATTAGCGGTGGATTGTTGGTCTATTTACGCCATGAACCGTATATTCGGCATCGCAGCTTGACCCTTAGTCTAATGATGTTGGTGATCTGCGCGCTGCTAATATTCTATTCTATTAGTCGGCAAACACTACCGATGGATGGTTCTGGCTGCTATATCAACTATCTAGTACTTGGCACGTTAATGCCGACCTGGGTAGTGACTTATGGTGGCCGTGTACTAAATTTACTTATACTATTTTTGGATAGTGAAATACGGTGGCGTCGTTCCAATCCGACGGTAAGAAGTGATCGGTCAATGGCGTTGGGCCATGTTAATTTACGTCGACATAGTGGTGGGCCAATCAATTTTGTACAAGAATTGGCGGCCACCGCAAACAAGGCGGACCATACTATGAGTGCTTTTAACGCTAGTAATAGCCATACCGTGAACACTAATAGTTACGATAGTGATAATCGCCTATGGCGCTCCCTTAGCGATGAGCGACGAGCCATGTCGCTTGATGCCGCTTACGATAGTGAATTACAAACGGCCATGGAGCTTTGTGGGGCGACCCGATCAGCTAGAGCGATGAAAACTCGCTCTGCTTACGTTAATGGTACAAAAGCGGCCACCACTACGACGATGGGCAGCAGTGGTGGTAGCCGACACGTGGGCCGACCACTTTCTGCAGCGTCGGCCTGTTCATTAAAGGCGCAATTTACCTATGACGATCAAGTATCAGGCGTCAGTCATGGGCCGTATACCAATAAACGTGATACCATCATTAGTATGGATTCGGCACCCACGTTAAATCGGTTCGGTATGTGCTGGATGACCAGTGAAAATAGCAACAGTAGTTATAATAGTCGTTGGTCAGGATCGACGCAAAATGGGTCACTGCCTGATGTTAATCAAAATATAATTGCTATTATGTTTACGGGCCGAGTTTTTATAGATCTTGTGCGGGAGTACCGATACTATCTTACATTGCGTTGGATCTTGTACTATGTTGTGACTATAATACTACTGCAAACAACCATTGTAATGGCCTTTTGGCACTTTTCTGCGCCGATAGAGTTGCAGCCTTATGAAACCTGCTTTAATCGCTGGCAGTTTGTGGCTGTTGAACTTACTACAGATGTTTTATCCTGTATTCTTATCCCGTTTTCTTTTTGGTCACTCTATTATAGTCGTGACGTTTTTGGTATGCGGCTCGAAATGCTATTACTTTGGTCTATCCAGCTGCCATTTCAAATCAGCATCCGCATCTTGCAATTTGTCCCAGGCTTAGCAGTGTCAGCACGACGCTATGCTTACCTTGTAATGGCCATCGGTATTTTTATTGCCTACATCATTACAATTATTTATCCGATTATATTGGCGTTTATGGAATTACAGCGTAAATCGCACGATACGTCAGAACTTGCTTTTAGGGCACTTTTGCAAAATCCTGCCGAGTTAGAACTGGTAAGCAATATGCCAAGTGCAATAGTTAGCTGACTTACTAAGCTCTGTTTACAATTACTATTTAGCTAAAAAACTTTACGGTAATGGAATTTACCGTTGAAAATGTACTATTTTACCACCGCTGTGCTCGTGTGCGTCAACGTGCGGAGCCTTTTATTGCGGCGGAAATGTCACTACCCCCCTATATACGAGAGGATCTTGCTCGTATCTATGTAACCTTTGTTCGACAAAACGCTGGTTATCAAGTGCAACTAGATGTGGTAACACGAGAATATATTGAAGAGCGTTTTGCACGTGGTACTGCCGATGCAAGTGTTTTTGACCAGGCAGTCGAGCAGGTTATACAACAAATGTACAGTAAAACATTTCCTCGCTTTCTTGATTGGCGAGCTTCTAGAAAAAGACGATGGCCTCAACTATGTGGCTATCAAAATATTCAATTACCAGAACAACAAGAAATTTATTATCAATAGAAGTAAATTATAATCATATAATTGATTCAAAATTAGAACACTAGTCAAACAAAACCATTGTTTGCTTTTTATTTTATTTGTTAATTTACTTTCAAATGGCTGCTGTTTATCTTCCGTATATAGATATTTTAAAACATATTTACCAAATTAACATCATTATAATAAAATGTATACAATGAGTACAATGATGGCTTTTGACACCACTATTTTAATTGATTGTATTGCTTTATTTAAATAAATAGCATGTATTTGCTAATTATTTTCTAATCAATCCTACAGTTAGGTTGTTAAGTATTGTGACGTTTTGTCGAATGCCACAGTGGTTGCATTAGAATACTAATTAGTGATTGAAGGAAAATAGCAGCATAATAGAGGTTACGAAATATAAGCAAATTATTCTACTTTATATTAACAAAGACACGGGACATAATGTAAAAATAAAAGCTTCTAGAATCATGGCTTACGACTACATCTTTGATATAATGCAAAATAGAACAAAGGGAAAAGTCAAGTATGCAATTTATATTGGATCAAGTATTTGGCAATGATTATATCGCAACTTATAACATGTAGCAATACGTAGACCTGGTAATTAGTTGGTCATCATTATGCTGTATAACAATGTGATTATACCACACTATGACTAGTGATATTTACAAATCTATTAATAATGCGTCTATATTTTGTTATTATATTTGAATATCTATAAAGTAACTCACGTTTACTAAAAAATTATCAATAAACACATTTGATTCCATACCATACTAAATGGCTAATATATTGTTTATAAAGACAAAATAACAACAGAGTGCAATGCTGCCCAACATAGCCAGATATGCTGTTACTATTCCAGCCATCAATAATAATAAACAAAAGATAAACAATTCGCAATTTAAATTGTCTATGCTAATATTTTTGTATTATAATACTGTTGATACTTCTTATGGGCAAGTAATAGTATTAGTGTACTTGAGTTTGAGAAAGTGTGCTAGACAATGGTATATCCATAAGGCTTTTTACAAAAGTATCGTATCTGCCTAATAATAAGCAATTTAACAAAACATGGTGCACATCATCAGTTAAAAAAGCTAAGCTGCAAATAATATGATACAATGGCTCATATTCAAGAAAATAAAGTAAAATAGAATTAAAGCAAAAGTATGTTGCTTTGCTTAATGTTTACTAGCCACTGGATGCAAATTAAACATGGCCATAGACATAGTAGTATAGTTATATGTAATTAAAAGAAACCATGTGTTTATTACTAATAGTTTGCATAGCCGAATAAATATAATTAATGCAATTTTGTTTGCAACATACAGCATGATTAAAAGTTGAATAGCCCCATTGGCTAAACCCTGGCGTATAAACGGACTAGACAACAGTTGCCAAATGGTCTTGGTTGGTGTCGAATTCATATCTAAAGCATATGGTACTAGTAGCCCAGTTGTATTACCAGTGCCGATGTTTTAGAATACTGGTTATTCTATGTTTATGAATATGTAGAATGCATACCATATAATTAGCGTATAAAGTGGCAATATTTAATATTATTATGACCCATTATTGCAGACTATTCAACGCACAGTGCATAGCATATGGTTAGTGTATATTTGATTAATACACAATGCCATTTACCCTTTGTTAGCACAGGTTGTTGGATGCATGATGTATGGAATATGATCAGTGAACAACTGATTGGTATGTAATGCCACTACCCATCAGATTGTCCAGTCAGATGCAATTAGATTTGAGCGTGCAGCAACAATGTAATAGTATCGATCAGCAGCAATATTGATGCACAAATGATTTATTTGGCAATAATGGAAATGTTTTATGCTAGATACACGCGCTAAAACTACAATAGGACAAGTTGTGAAATTAGCATTTGACGATGGCAAATTCCATATGCATCCTTGCTAGTCTGCAAATCAATCTTAGTATATCATTACAGCTCCAAAATTAAGATATTTTGTCAGATCTATTACTTTGTGATTCAATATTGTTGTAATTGTGTGCGGATTGGCACACAAATAACGTAATTAAATATTTTGAACATAGCATGCTTTACAACATCACCTTTAATATTATACACGTTTATAGAACTTATAATGTTTCATTGTATTTTCTATAAACCTCAAGTACTTAGCAAACCAAGGATTTCTCTCATTCATTGACCATTATTGATACAACAGTTGGTATCCATATAAAATAGGATATTGCGTACTTATTGCATTTCATCATGCTTATCGATATAGCTATGTTTGCAATAAAGATAATTACAAGGTTGTGAAAGATTTTTTATTCTATATATAAAAACAAAAAAGCAGCAACAGCTATATAGCGCCATAATATCAGAAATGATGGCTTATTGTCACGTGATGTCCATATTATTGATATGCCGGAATTATATTGCCGTTCTTTATTCACGTACTCTTTCGTGCACTTCTCTCATCGCGCCTAATGGAAACCAAAAAGCTACTTGCCAAACTCGACCGTGTTGTCCGATTCTTAAATACGGTCAATGGCACCGACAAAACGCTTATGGTAAGTTGTTTGTTTAATTACTGCCGTTGTCCGTACACCACAATAACAATTCAATAGGTGGTGCAATATGCGAGTAAAATTGTATTCTGGCACTTTCAGCGACACGGCAACGAGAAACATGCGCTACGCGTAACCAATTTATCGGGGCCTATATCAGATTTTCGCATTCTATTGCGATACTATGGCTTGTTACCGCTCATCAAATACTGGATACAGCTTGAGACGACAGAGCCTGCACCCGCTCAAAAGTTGAGCCACACTATTGAACGTGTGCAATGTCTATGCAACGCCATCTACTATCCACTCGAGCATGCCTATTGGCTTATGCTACATAACGTAATACCAGCCGAGTCGAAAACAATGGACAAGGTTGGATATTGGTCGTGTCGATTCTGGGCGGCCTATGTAATTTTGGAGTTTGTACGGCTTTGGGATGAATATAAACAGCTGAAGCGTCGTGAACAGCGTTTGGTCAAAGAGTCAGGCGATAGCGACAATACCGGTGAGCAGGAAGGCCCGCTTCGTCAGCTGCAAGCAGATCGCAAACGATTGGCCATCAATGCTCTCATTAATACTTCATATTTGCCTTTGACTGTGCACTGGTCGTTGGAAAGCTCATCATTTCCAGATATTGGTGTAGGCATCTTTGGCACCATTGCAGCAATCGCCCAGTTCTACACTAGCTGGAAAGCAACTCCTGCAAGCTAAGTGTCAATTCGATGTGTTGTTTAAGCAATGTTATAATGTACAGAATCAGTATAATACTTTTCAGAGTAAAACAGACAGCATTAACACATTCTAATAACTGCAATGAACATTACATATATATTACCTAATCTAAGGATAAAATAAAATTTTTTTTACTTGTTTATTGCGTAATAAACATAGTTGAATATTGTATGAGTCGCAAATTGTTATAATGTGAATATGATATAGTGTGTTAATATGAATAGCATTGGTGTAACCGATGAATTAAAGCGGTTTAGATAGTTGCAAAATGAGTGGTATTTTAACAAAGTTATTCGCAATCCTTGTGGCTTGTTGGTGACTCCGGCCTGCTGGGTGTGGTCTTGGACTTGCGCAGCCAGCTAAAGAAGCCGGGGAATGGATACGATGAGTAATAGACGACCATGATATTAATCAAATAAAGCTTTAGTTACGATGTGTATGAACTAGTAGTAGTAGTAGTGGTAATAGTAGCAATAATACAATTATACCAGCGTATTTATATAACAAGCTAATAGCCAACAGTCCCCAACCAATAGATAGTATCAATAACACGTATCCTAGCTATCGGCCAATACTTATCGATCAGTTCTATCTAGCATGATTCATTATCTATATAGGTTGCTATCAATGATTCCATCACCCTATCTATATTGACGGTATCTTTTTTCTTTTAGCAAATTAGCAATTCAAAATTTCCCGGTAATCACCACGTGAATCAGCGGTACTTTACTGATAGTCGGAACTGACACTGCCTATTAACAGCGACACCAAGCCATTATCGTCATTATCTCACTATCGTTACATGACTGTCGTTTGTGATACGGGCAATGGTAAAACAGTTTCAAGATAAGTGCTATTTTTTAATTACTTTTTTCCATGCCATGTGCTGTTGAACATAAATGGCATTGTGTTGATAATCTTTTTAAATTGAATTGATAACAATCATGTTTATCGTAAATCATTTGCAGAACAGATGGACAAGATCCAATAATAAATATAATGTTTGGTAATGCACTGATTGCCTAATTAATATTATAATTATTGACCATGAACACCAATAGACATAGCAATAATAATAATAATGAAAATAATAATACTATTTTATTTATAGAAATCATTTATTGCAAATAGACTTTGCAACTATTTTAACGAAAATCGGCCTATGGACTGCCATGCCAGCGTGTAGGAACAATAAAAAACAATGCCTGCTCGCCAGCTCATTTGCCTATTTGTATTACTGTACAAACACACTTTTTTACAACAACAAAGGCCTCATTGCTCATACGTCTTATTCCTCCAGTTTTGGCCATTGGAGTTAATAGTGGACAGTACAAAGTCGTAAATAATAGCCTGATTTATTGACAGCCTTCTTTCCTACATCTTCTGCATAGCATATTGTTGACGTAGTCTTGTTTATTTTTGCATTTCAGCATTTCTATTAGCATTTTCTCATTTAGCATTGCATTTAAACTACCTATCTATTACAGTGTAGTATTCAGCATAGTTAGCATTCTCATCTCAGTTATCGGTACTTTGCAACGACTGTATCTATACAGCGATTCTTCATCTAACAACAATAACACTACGTATTGTACAGCAATTTCTTGATATCGTGTATTTAAAACAATTACTTTCACTCTAGTGATATACGTACGTTTATTTTATATATAACGACACCTTCAATTGCCTTTGTAACTTTTTATCACCGTCTATTACGACTATGATTGCAGCAAACCTTTACTCAAAAGTAAAGAGGCGTAAAAAGATTTTTATTGGTCAATTAATAGTAGTGCTTGTTCTAGCAATATTATTTGGCTTCACATTTGAAGTTGCTGCCAGTAAAGTACATAATCCAATTGTACTTGTTCGTCGGCAATCCGCATCTACTTCACCACCACGTCCTACACCAACACCTACTGCGCCGCCACCCAATGGCCCAGCCAATAGAGCACCCACCAGTACTTTTGCGAATAGTATACCACCAAATATTTTGAGTGACGCTGTTGTTATAAAAAGTGCACCAACAGGTACTTCAACTGACGGCGCAACAAAAAGTACACCAACAAGTACTTCGACGGACAGTGTGGCAAAAAGCACACCCACTACCAAACCAAATGACGACGCTAGTGAATGCTTTAGTTTGGCTGAATCCAAATTATGTCCACAATTTGGCAGTGCACTGTTACCCGTCACCTATAAAATAGGCAATATGACCGTCAAAAATTCAAAAGACTTTGACAAAGCGCTCGCGTCCGTACTTAATGCTGAAGATGAGCCTATGCATGCCAATTTATGGGCGATGAACTGCACAAACTGGAGACTGGATCTACTGCCAAGGTTCTCAACTACTATTGCTTGTGGAGAGATTGCGAATTCAAATGAAGCCATCAATTGTTCGAAAAAGTCTGTTAATTCCACAAAAGATACTGATCAAAAGTCAACTACAAACGATGGCAGAAGAGGGCCGCTATCTGTTTGTAGAAATACATGCGATGGTTATGTCAACGATTGGATTAGCATAATAAAGGACAAGTCGGTGTGTCCGTCCAGTGGCAAATGGTTTAAAACTAGGCAAGAGGAGCTTTTGCAATTTTGTGACAAAGACTTTGTTAGAGGCCAGCCTGGAGTTTGTATTCGTGGTGATTTGAACGAGCCCAATACATGCGGTAAGTTAAAGCATATTATACTACTTACAGATAATTTATCTATGCTTGTATAGGATTTATGTTGCCAGCCAATAAAGATACTGCCTGCGAATACTGCTACAAACACAATGATGATCCATGCTGTACAAAGATTGACGATACTATTAAATCGTGCACTTTAGTCAAGATCCAAGGCACGAGTGACGAGCGCCAGAAAACAAATTACATACTAATTATCTGTGCCTGTGCTGCCGCAGTTGTGATTATCGCAGCATTTGTTCTATGGCGCTTCAGACAAAACAAAAACCAAACGCTGAATCGCAATAAGCAACCAAATCAAATCTACCGGGCCATATTTGCCTACTTGCCCAATCTAGAAGATGAAATGCTTATTGAAGTGGGCGATGTTATTGAGGTCGATCAAATCTTTTCGGATGATTGGGCCCATGGCTGCAACTATACAACAGGCGAGATTGGTATGCTGCCACTAAGCTTTGTTTCACTGGCTGGCTCAGCCCAGAAATACGAAAAATCGCCATGGCTTAGTGAGAAGCAGCCGGTGCCAGCTACTCCACAGTCACGGAATAGTAAATACAGCAGTAAGGCATTGTCTGAGCATTCGCCCACTGATGTACCGGTGGATCGACATACTTGGCATACGTCTGGCATTGTTGCAGCAAGTGCAGCTTCTCGCAATTCAAACTTTGGCGCACCACGTGCCTATTCCTATCAGGGTGCTCAGCGGCCATTGACGCAACGGACCGCATCACTCCGTATATCAAACCTTGGTGTACCGCCGTATCAACATAGCGGGAATTTGGGCAACTACACCACTTTTATGACGAATACGTCGACACGTAGCTACTTTGACTACCGCCAAGGACAGGATCGGCGGTCGCATTTATCTCCAAACGATCCGCTACATCATTTTGATTCGTCAATATCGGCCGTATCCGATACAGAGACCCATGCAGAGTCTGTAATTATTGTACCTGTAACTAGAAATTCAAGTATCAATACTTATGATCCACAAAGATCACCGCCTAGTCCGCCTCAATATGGCCGATAGTTGTGCAAAGTAGTGGCGGTATTGCCATATTATGGCTGGTATGCTGTGATTGATTTGTCATTTCTATCTAAGTTATCTTTTTTGTTGTTGATCGAGAAAATGTTCTGATAATACAAATAACAATTGAACGAAAGATAATAAATATTTTATAGTGGATTAATAAATGATGCTTTATAATTGTTATTTGTACTCTGGAATGAATGTATACTAAGCATCGTCAATCATTTTAATATATTTATAAATCTACTTTTAATAAGCTTTATTAAATGGTATTTAATGTTATAACTCTTTTTAATTACTCATTATTGTGCTGACAACTCGTTCTATGATAATGAATAGTTTTAGTGTCAAATGACATCATTGTTTTAATTCATTCATGTTAACAATATAACATACAATCTACGTCATCACATTTCCTTTCTCTTTCTTCATACTTGACATCATATATCCATTGCATATGCTTGTACATTCCATATATACCAGTTAGATAGTGTCAGTATTTGACTGACTAATAGCTAACTACAAACACTATTTACATTACTCTTTTGTATTGCTCTTTTGTAATCTTGCCTTATTTGCTAATCATCATCTTTATTTCGATTATTAGTACTGGCAGCTTCTTTAACACAGTAAGTACGTTTTGGCTTATTTGTATGTTATGTTGCGCATATACTGTGAACTCTCTTTGTACACTTTTCTTTTGCTATAAATTCTAATGGCATGCCATCTGACAGCAGCATGTGTGATTTCAATAGTGATCATGCGATTTGCTACTGTCAAGATAGTAAAAACCGCTATTAGCATTAGCTGCAGTGATAATCTATGGCAAAACAGAACATACAATGACTCTGGCAGCATATAATCGCCACACTTGTCTACAATTTCTGTATACATACAGTAGTAGTAGAATGTGCTGCTAGTATATTCAATGTGTAAACCTTCAAGGTCAGTATGATAATGCAATCTACTACTGTTGCTACTGATATATGCGCACAATTGCCAATACAATAACTGTAGTGGCTATGTGCGCTACTAGCCCTCCAGTAATATAATACTATGTAATAATATGAATATATGCATACTGGATAATACATTTACGATGATGAGTATTTTTGATGACTGAAAGCATTTACCACCTAGCATTATGTTCAATAGAACAAATGCTAGTAAATTGATCGATTTTTACCAAACCGATGTGTGGGTATATGATGAGAACATCAGTCAGACAGAATATTCAACTTACGACAATTGACACAATTGTTTCTTCTTTACCAAGTCTGAGCTATAATAAAATAATGCTATTTCGCTTACTTGTATAAAGGCTCAGTATAATGGTCGTTCCTGCTTTTACAAATATCCACAGTGTCAAACTTAGATCCTTTCCTTTTGAGAAAATGCTCTGTTTTTTGTCTGTGCACAAATTACCTTATTAAGCATTTTTAACGGAATAAATTCGGCGTTTAGTCATATCTGATTACTCACGCTATTTTTTTCACTCATATTAGTGTCGGTAAAAACACTGTGTTTGAGTGTGATATCACTGTATTGGAAAATAAAATATGTTCAATGGCAGATAAAACAAATAGCAGTTGGTTGGTTGTAAAATAATGTTTATTTAGTTAATAAAATCTGCCACTTTATGTACTAGTTATTTACTGAGTATAATAGTAATAGCGTTTATATGCTAATAAAGCTGAAGATGACAATTTAAATCGTCATTATTTATATGTGTGTCGTGATGAGCTATGATTATTAATATGACGGATAATTTAGCCTGATGGTTGATCCTTACCAGCCGATTGGATGTGTAATGAGAAAATCAATCAAGCAAAATATTCAAGTTACGACATTTGGCACAACTATTTCTCCTTTACCGAGTCTGAGCTGTAATAAATGAAACTAGTTCACTTAGGTTTATAAAAGCTTAATGTAGTGGCCATTCCTGCACTTGCAAGCATCCATAGTATTAAACTGAATTTTTTTTGCTTTTTATTAACATTATTTTGTATTTTCTTAGTAAGTATTAATGCATGATTAAAGTGTAAAGATGCCACGCCTCTATAGAACAGCAGTTGACAACGAGTAATGAACGGCACTATAGTGCACATCTTTTGTATATTGTTCTAACGTTCGTTTATTTGTCTCTTATTTCTTACATCGACTAACCTATGACTGTTTTATTTACTTGTAGCACTGCTACTATGGAGAATTTGCTCAATGCATCCGAGCCTTATTTTCGTGTAGATCTCGGTATCCACCTTCCGGTTGGTGTGTATTTACCGCTGATCGGAGCCCATATGTTTGCCCACTACCAACTGCTGCGTAATGTTTCAAGACTACATTATGCACACGTCCGCTATCTTACCGGGATTATTGTCGTGTCGATGATTCTGCTGCCTTTATGGCGCGGCGTCAATCCAGAACATCCGCTTATTGATATGGGTGTCTCGTTTGGCTGTGTATTTTCAGCCATTCGTATTGGTCTACTTACAGCCGCTGCCACTCGACCACTCGTCACGATCGATGGCCAGGCAGTAGCACTCACTAACAAGAAAGACGATGACGCTTTGTCTTCTAATTTAGCAAAGGCCAGTGTGACGGCGAATGAACTGCCCATGACTTCATTCAACCATTATATTCGTCACATGTATCTTGAAGAGTCAGCGCTACCTGAAAATTTGGCAGTAGCATTGAAGAAACAGCCTAATGATGTATCCACCGCCACATCAGTAGCTATTGATGCCGTACAGGCTCGTTTAATCGACCTCGCCAATAGCTACGACGCCTGGCTTAAGTCAATTGGTTGGCATACTGTACCGTTCTGGATTCGCTATCCACTGCCTCCCCTGGCCTATCTACTGGCTATACAGTTTCCCTTGGCTGTTGTATCACGCAATGTCGATTTTCTCACTTTCTATAGCATTGATGCAACAGCTGCAGCCTTCTTTTTCGAAATGAGCCCGTTTAGAGCGTTTGTCCACTGGACTGTCGTTATTCTATCGCTTACATTTGCACTTTATCTCGGCATGCTCATGTGGTATGGTATTGTATTTGATCTGGTACAATGGGCGGTGGGCGCGCCCATCCGTCGTGATCTATTCCGTCGGCCGTGGCTCACGTCGTCTCCGCGTGACCTATGGGGTCGCCGCTGGAACCTGCCAGTTCAAGCATCACTTGCTGAGGCGGCTTACCGGCCCATCTGCTCTTTACTTGACGCTGTTGCCCTTAAAACATGCACCCTTGGCCGCCAAGCCAAGCCAATAGGCGCCGGTAAATTGCCGTCAACACCAACTGCTGCACTGCCTCGTCCGTTGCGTCGCGTGAACAGATTTATTGCAGGATTCGGCGTTTTTTGTTTTAGTGCTATTATCCACGAGTACACTTTGTCAGTAGCATTTGGCCGATCCGATTTTGATCATCTGAGATTCTTTTGCTTTCATGGCTTGCTCGTCATTGGCTATACGCTGCTAGAGACGGCAGCGCGTGCCTTACTACCTGCAGTCCTTTTGCCGAACGGATCACTGCCTTTTGTTTTAGGCTGGTTGATTACATGGTTATGTATGGCTGCAAGCTCTCAATGGTTCTTTAAACCATATATCCGAGGCGGACTTGTAGAAAACTTGGTATATTACGCCTTTTTGTAATCATGTTTCAAACAAATATAGTTATTTTTAACCAAAACATGATGTCATTATTGAGCCTTTGGCCTTACTATTGTTGTCAAGGCAGTAATTGTCGTTTTTCTGTTATCAGTGTCCTGTGACACAAATTATCTTGGATCGTAATCTATATAAAACACCGCTTGCACCTTGTATTGACAAACAATCTACAACATCACACTGCAAGCATTTGAAGACATTTGAGCCAAGCCTTTTTTTACTTACTAACGTCAATTCTCAAGCATTTAAAAGCGATTTTGTTACTCTTTCATAATGCAATTCCGTAGCATCTCAACAAGTCTAGCATGTCTCGCTATGGTTGGCGGACTAAAAAGTGTTGATGGTCATGTTGTGCCTGGCAATTCAACGCGCTATGTAGTAGAGAGACAGCCCTGTGGACTGATCAACGAAGTATATTATCGATGCCGTATTGACCTGGCCTGCCAAAGGTTCACCGATGACAGCCCGGCCATCTGTGTTGTTCCTGTTGTTCAAGCCGGTGCTGTATGCGACAATTTCGTTAACAAATGTATGAACTTTTTAACATGCCAAATTGCACCGAGCGCTACAACCGGCGTATGTGTCGATACGCAAACAGTTCAATCTGCAACGAATAGCGCTAATGCTGAAACTAGCAACATTGATACTAAGACTAGCAGCACTTCTACCGAAATTGACAGTGCTGATAGTAGCGCTGATGATATATTACTACCGCATAAACTATTAATATTCATACAATAAATAGCACACTTTATTTTTATAGCTTTTAGGTCATCAATATACGTCAACAACGTATTGAAATCTACTAATACTTATGGCTATTGATTTGGTATCAAGTAATTTTTATTGTGTTTAGCTCTTTCAATATAAGCATTATTTACTGTTGAACATGTTCTAAAATAATGCGTGTTTTTTATGTTATAACTCTTTTCAATATACTGATTATTATGCTGACAACTCGTTCTATGATAGTGAATAGTTTTAGTGTCAAATGACATCATTGTTTTAATTCATTCATGTTAACAATATAACATACAATTACGTCATCACAGTTCCCTTTCTCTTTCTTCATACTTGACATCATATATCCATTGCATATGCTTGTACATTCCATATATACCAGTTAGATAGTGTCAGTAGTTGACTGACTAATAGCTAACTACAAACACTATTTACATTACTCTTTTGTATTGCTCTTTGTAATCTTGCCTTATTTGCTAATCACTTCTTTATTTCGATTATTGTACTGGCGGCTTCTTTAACACAGTAAGTACGTTTCTGGCTTGCTTTGATGCTATGTTGAATATATACTTTGTTTTTGTTATTGAATGTAATTGCAGGCCTATTGGAAATAGCTTTTCTATCTCAACAATGGTAGTACGATCTATTGCTGTCGGGACAATACATGTTGTTGTCAGCACAATTTGCAGTGGCGATCTATGCAATGACTTTGGCAGCATATAACTATCACAGCCATCATGTACAGCTGTTGGCATAATAGCTGTGCTGGCTACATGCTCTGCTACCTATTTGCTGTTTTTTGCTTTATTTTGCCGCTTAAGTAGTTTTGTTCATCAGTATTTCTTTCTGAACACTGGCATTTTCAACGTAGCAATTAGTACAAATTCTAGCACGTTTGGATTTGTAGACTGTAGTATATTTAAACACATAATACTACTTGGCCATTGTTGTTAGCAATTACAGGCTCTATAGCCTATGAAACTATCAGTAACAAAAGCATAACATGTGCATGTGTGTAATGTCTGAGTAAATCAAGCCAAAGCCTACAGACAATATAGCTAGTAGCAAATAAACAAAATTTACTAATTAGGCATGATGAGTAGAGTATAGAATAGTCTAGAACGGGATGAATGAATAAGATAGCAGTGAAGCTATACATAGACAATTGAGTAGGTACAATGAGTTGAAACTATAGCAAATAGAACCAGTGCTAATAAATACTAGCTGTAAATAAGCTGTGCTTATTACATGATCAATCAATATACAATATAATAAATACAGAATAGTAATGATATAAATGAATGAATGATACATAAATACAAATACTAAATCTATAATAACAAGTATTTCGATGCCTAATATCGCTTATCATTCGATCTTATTTCATACATACAAATACGTAGTTAAACCGTTAGAGTGCTGTCGAGAGTAGTCATATGAACTCAATCGTATTAAATTGCAAACAAGTTGTTTAGTATTAATGTATTGTACTTGGCACAAATAAAATAACCGAATAAACCATCGATGTTATTGTTTATATGAATGACGCAGCTGTATTTATATTAAATGTAGCTAATTGTAATATGTTAATACTGTACTACAAGTCAAGTAGCTGAATACTGGTCTACAGTTGCCGACAACTTAGTTTTATTGCTATTGCAATAAAATGAATAATATATTTAGACTGACGCTAAATGTTAAAACATTATAAGAAAGTGACCGTTGCTTAACAACTATAATCAAGGTAGATACAGTAGCAAGATGAAAACAACTTAATATCACGGTGCTTATAATAATATACATCAATAAAACGGTATATGCAATGGTTGCAATATATCAATACAACTAACTAGCTGCCAACAGCGGTGCAGTTTGTTGTTTAGTATATTACTTGCTTTGCTAATTAGTAAAATAGAATAGAGTGAAGGCTGATACTTTAACATCAATTGTTATATACTCAAATAAATATGTACACTATTGTAAGTAGTTAATGTATAAATTATTGTTTGCTGCTAGCTAGTCGTTATTAACAGCATCGGCAACTGTAGGCAAAGTTGTCTTTATTAGACAATAAAAATGGCTGGATGTTGTTACAGTACTAAATTACAGTATTAAAAGTACATAATTGTCTACCATGCAATTGATCCATGGCATTCACCATGGAAGCAAACAACATGTTAAAATAACATGTGAATAGTCACAATAAGAGTATACTAAACACTGGTACGAACAATCATAAATAAACAGCTATTCAAGGACATAACCAGTAAATAATTGTTATTTACTAACATATGAGCAACGATATGAACAAGGCTCAAGTTTTATCAATAGTGGTATCTACTATAAATACTAGCTTTATTAAAATTATAATAAACGTATCTATATTTTTGGTTATATTTTTTTCTCTGCTTTAATTACAGGTGCTATTTAGTTGTTAAAAGCTTAACTGTGGTAATCGATAATTAAACAGGAAAATTATTTATTGTCTATTTTATAATAGCATTAGATTCATGTTATATCAATGTAAGGAATTAATTAGTAGCCACTAGCGCTTAGGTGATAGAAGTAAGCGTAAACAAGGCAATGGTCATTAAGTTGCTAGTCGTTACAATGTAGTGCTAAGTTGTTAGCAATCAACAATTATCCTTATATCAATACCAGTACAATATCATTTCATTATATGATAGTAATAGCTTTGTTACTATCCATAATATTTACAAATAAACACAGGCAATTTTATTACCAATATATATATAACTACAATATTCACATTTAAAATTAATATATTCATACCATCCTATGCTTATGGCTAATACAATATAATTGTATGTCTTTTGTTACTTTAACTATTTAATTACTAGTTAATCATTAAATAAAAATAGAACATGATTATAAATGTAGCAATTTGATTGTATATAGTTAAGATGAAACCATAAGTTTATTACTATAAGCTTGCACGGTTGAATAGGAACAACTAGATGCAAGCCTGTTGATAAAATAGTGATTCCATTGATTAAAGACTGGATAAACCGGAGCATTGGCCAATAATTGATATATAAATAGACTGGACGGCGTAGTTGTCAAATGGTCTTGTTTTTCGCCGAATATATACCTAAAGTGTATTGGAATAGTGGTTTGATTGCACTACCAATGCTGATGTCTTGAAACCATCGATTATTCTGTATTTACAAATAAAAATATTATATGTTATGCTTAATGTATGAGCCATCAATATATAATACTACTTACAGCCTATTAGTATTAAGTTGTTGATATACATGGTGCATAACATGTAATTAGTGCATATTCAGTTAATATACAATATAACTTACATTCTATTAATATTAAGGCGTTGGTACACAATAAATGATACATAATTAGTTATTAGACATCTAATCCATAATACTACTTACTGCCTATTAATATTAAGTTGTTAATGTGCACAGTACATATCATGTGATTAGTACATAGTTGATTAATACAAAAACTTTACATACAAACTATTAATAAGGTTGTTAATGCATACACAATAAATATCATGTGATTAGTGCATGTTAGTTGACATACAATATCACTTACCGCCTATTAATATTAAGATGTTGGTATACATAGTAAATAGCATAATTAATGTATAGTTAATTAATCTACAATATCACTTACCGCCTATTAATATTAAATAATTAATATAACCAGTAAATATCATAGTTAATGTATAGTCAGCTAGTATACAATACAACTTACTGACTATAGTATTAAATAATCAGTAAACATTATGTGATTAGTGTATTCAGTTGGCATATAATATAACTTACTGCCTAATAATATTAAATAAATCGTATAATTAATAAATAGCATGTGATTAGTATATAGTCGATTAATACAAAAATTCACATACAATCTATTAATAAGGTTGTTGATGCATACAGTGCATGGATATAATTAGTGTATAGTTAGCTAATATACAATACCGCTTACTCTCTATTAATATTAAACAATTAGTAAAATCAGTAAATAGCACATAATTAGTGTATAGCCAATTAATATATAATATTACTTACTGACTATGGTATTGAGTTGTTGATGCACACAGTACATGATATGTGATTAGTAAATAGCTAGTTAATATACAATATAACTTACTCCCTATAATATTAAGTCGTTGATGCATACAGTACATGGTATGTAATTAGTGCATAGTCAATTGACACACAACATAACTTACATTCTATTAGTATTAAATAATTTGTACAATCAGCAAATAGTATAGTTAATGTACAATATCACTTACCAGCTATTATTATTAAACAATTGGTACAATTAGTAAATAGTAGTCAATGTATAATCAGGCAATACACAATATAACTCACCTCCTATTAGTGTTGGGTTGTGTATATACATAGTGAATGGAACGTAATTAGTGCATAGTCAGTTAATATACAACATCACTTACTCTCTATTAACATTAAATAAATGGTACAATCAGCAAATAGTATAGCCAATATGCGATATCACTTACTATCTATTAATAGTAAATAAACAATAAAATCAGTAAATAACATAGTTAATTTATAGTCAGTTAATACACCATATCACTTACCAGCTATTAGTATTAAATAATCAATGCCATCAATAAATATCATAGTTAATGTATAGCTGACTAATATACAATACAACTTACCAGCTATTGATATTAAATAATATGTATTATCAGTAAATAGCATAATTAATGTACATTCAGTTAATATACAATATCACTTACGAGCTATTAATATTAAATAATTGATATAATTAGTAAATATTATAACTATGTATGGTCAGCTAATACACAATATCACTTACCAGCTATTAATATTAAATAATCAGTGCAACCAGTAAATAACATAGTTAATGTATAGTTGACTAATATACAATACAACTTACAGGCTATTAGTATTAAATAATAGGTACCATCAGTAAATAGCAGTCAATATATAATCAGTTAATAGACACTACCACTTACCGCCTATTAGTATTAAACAATTAATATAATTAGTAAATAGTAGTTGATATATAGTCAAATAATAGGCAATATAACTCACCTTCTATTAGTGTTGGGTTGTTTGTACACATAGTGAATGGCACGTAGTTAGTGCATATTTGATTAATATACAATATCGCTTACGAGCTATTAATATTAAACAATTGATATAATTAATAAATAGCATAGTTAGTGTGTATTCAGTTAATATACAATATCACTTACTCTCTATTAATATTAAATAATTAATATAATCAGTAAATATTATACTTATGTATAGTCAGTTAATACACAATATAACTTACTGCCTATTAATATTAAGTTATAGATACATATAGTAAACAGTATGTGGTTAGTGCTTAGTCGACTAATATACAATATCACTTACAGGCTATTAATATTCAATAATCAGTATAATCAGTAAATAGCATAGTTAGTGCATATTCAATTAATATACAACATCACTTACCAGCTATTAATAATAAATAATTAATATAATCAGTAAATATTATACTTATGTATAGTCAGTTAATACACAATATAACTCACCTTCTATTAGTGTTGGATTGTTTGTACACATAGTGAATGGCATGTGATTAGTGCATGTCAGTTGACATAATGTAACTTACTGCCTATTAATATTAAGTTGTTGATACACATGGTATATAACATGTAATTAATCAATGCTCAATTAATATACAATATAACTTACACGCATCTAATATTAATTTGTTAATATACACAATGTATAGTATATAATTAGCGCATAATCAGCTAATGCATAATAAAACTTACCAGCTTTTATATAAAGTTATTGATATACACAATGCATAATATATAATTAATGTATAAGCCGGTAATATACAATGCTACTTACTGCCTATTAATATTAAGTTGTTGATACACATGGTGCATGACATATAATTAGTAAGTAATTAATTAATATATAATACAACTTACATTTAGCTAATATTAAGTTGTTGATGGATACAGTACGACACATAATTAATGCATATTCAGTTAATACACAATGTTGCTTACAATCTATTAGCATTAAGTTATTGATACACACAATAAATAGCATATGATTAGCGTGTAAGTAATTGATATATGATATCACTTACTAGCTATTATAATAATTGTTTAAAATACTGTTAGTAAACAAAATTCTATGCTATATTTATTGTCATTGCAACATACCACGGCGAACTAAAGCTGGGTTAGCATCCACCATGGCTGTAGCGGCTATCAAAGCCACAACGACGGTGCAAACGACGGCAATGGAAAACTTCATGGTGATATTGATTTGTTGAGACAAACAAATAAAAGAGATAGTAGAGTGTGGTTGGTATAGAGTGGAGAGTAGTGCGTGTTTAGCAGAAAGTAGAGTGTGATGAGGATACCGCAGTTGATTGTGTATATTTTGTCGGCTATTTATACTTATGGTTACGCTAAGATACTAGTATACTGTAGTATATGAGATATATCATTGATGTGTAATATGAACCAATAAAACAATCCAGGTGATGGTTTGAGGTGCGCATGTACTAATAGATTCATGGCGTGACATCATGCTTTCCAGACTTGATTTCAACCTGCCCAGACTTGATTTTAACCTGTCTAGTCATTACTTCAATTTCTTGGCATTTGCACGAATGCCACAGTAATGGTAATAATCCAGTACATATGCAATAGAGATAGAATATCAGCCTGTATTTTTTGTTACACGATTTAACTACTTGGTAAAAACAAGTATATTGTTTAGTTTTGTGAAAACGACAAAGACGTCTTTGCTGTCATCTCCGTTAAATGACTCGATCTTCAATATCTGCGTGCATGCGCATAGTGCATAACCTGCCCGGTCTTTACTTCAGCCTGCCAACCATTTAGGCAAATAACACAGCAATGGTAATAATTCTGTACATATGCGATAAAGGTAGAAACATCAGCCTGTATTTTTTGTTACACGATTTAACTACTTGATAAAAACAAGTATATTGTTGTTTTGTGAAAACGACAAAGACATCTTTGCTGTTACTTCCGTTAAATAACTCAATCCTCCATATCCGCATGCATACAAAATAGTGCATAACATTGATGCAAAAACAAGTTTAATACATCAAACTAATATTTTATACAGATTTTTACTGCTATACATGAATCAGTTGTAATTTTTAAATTATAGTGTACTGATTGGTACATGCGTGCATTTCATTTGATACTATGCCCATTGTTACAGGGGAATGATTGCTCTGAATTCACAAATGCATTACATCCAGGCCTATCATGCCACATGTTGTGCACCTGCATCATTTAAGTGGCGGCTAATCCTAACCACCTGAAACTATCTATAAAATAAGTACTGTTTGTAGCATGATGCATCACAGCATTTTGAGCAATGGAACATTCCAACAAGTTATCTTCGTCTTCAGCTTTCAGCTGTAAACTAAGTTGCATTGCCTAAATTCTATGCAATGCAATATGCAGATGAGAGCCTAGACACATCAAACAATTCTAGTAAACTATTATTAGCTTTGAGTGAATGGTGGTAATAGATTATACATCAACTTGTAATCATTCAAGATTTAGACGCTACTCAGTCTGTGGCATAATTCATCGCGGCATCTTTAACAATAGAATATTCCATTAAACTAATGATGTTGTCCGTTTTTGTCTGTAAAGTAGACTGCATCGGCTAAACTACACACAATGCAATATGCAGACACTAAATTGGACACACCAAATAACTCTAAACAGATATCAGCAATTCCAAGTGCATAGTGGCTGTGGATCGTATACCAATCGGTAATCATCTAAGGCCTAAGTTCTGTTTACATTCCTGAAACCACTTCTGACAAGTTAAGCAAGATGTAATGTAGAAGAACAAACCAAAGCAGAAACCAGTGGAAAAGGTTGGCAGTTCAAGGGCTTACTGGTTTAGCTTATAGCAAATCATTATCGTCATATCATGTTAGACTGGGTTTATCAACGATCTAACTATTAATGATACAGCTAGAACGATGGCGCTAAACGAAAATAACGCATGAAAACAAAAACATTGTACATGGCATTTAATAAAACTGCACAATACACACATGCTATTATGGTTTGGATTGTATAAGGGTAATTGAGGAGAGGGTGAACGAATGAGGAGAAATCAGACAATAGCGGAGTATATTGTTAGTAAGTGTTTACTCATGAGGTCGTTGACCAGCTAAAATGAGGATTCATATAGTTAATATCATAAGTAATGATTGCATGCTGTTTTAAGTTATTAAACAGGAGAAAAGAAAATATCTATTTGTTGTTTGTGTTGGATCAAAATGCGCACTTAGAATCATTTATGTCGGCTATCTGTTCCATAGAAGTATATACAAGTAAATAGTAAAGTAGTATTAGCAAAATTTTAATTATAAAATATACAACTCTATTATGTGTAAATACGTAGCAATTCAATATCAGATAGTGTACTAATCAAATATCAGTTTTATTGCTATAATGTCAGTCATTTGTTTAATTCACTTGACAATAAAAATAGTAAAATGTTGTTATGGTGTCATGATCTAAATATAGAGATAGAGATTATTTTTGAATTGCTCGACATATAGGTATATTCAAATTATGCGTAGCGCATGCTCACTATCAATACATACACGATCTACACATTTTATAATAATCAGTATTCACTCTATTCTATTTTACTAATTAGCTAGTTGTTTCATCTATGGCAACATTTATATTATACTTATTTATTCGTTAACCCGGTTATTTACTGCTCTACCTTTTAGTTTATACTGATGCTTATTGCTTTATGAGCGATATATTCTATGATCACACTTGTATTTATGGTAGACTGCTTTTATTCTCTACTTAACCATCTTGCTATTTTACTAATAATGTTTTATTAAAAGTATTTTACAGACAGCGTCAAAATTATACAAATAACTGTTTGTTCTGTGATTCAGTTATTTATTAATAATATAAATGATATTGAATTGTTATTTACATCAATATTCTGATATACTTTAACTCAAAAATATATTTTTTAACGTTTAGTCGCTATCTATGAAGTAAAACATACAACTATTAAACTATTCAACAGTATTTGTATTAAATACCATTATTATTATTATTATTGCATGTGTTCAGCAGGGAAATACGGAGAAAGTAAAGGTTTTTGTGTTTTTCGCTCATTCCAATTAAGTACTTCACGTAACGAGTTAAACCAATCGATCGATTGATTTTCACGAGACACTGTAATAACTGGATGTTGACTTGCCGTAATTACAATAGAGTCACCTCGATTCAATGCAATTCTATTCCTTCCATCGAATGAAGCCTAAACAACAGCAGTGTTACTAATAAGCCACTCGCTTTTAAATACATTTCCACATACCCAGGCTGAACTTCGACTATTTTGTGATACAGCAATACGAAGCCGTTTTGTACCGGGGATAATCATTGGACGACAAGTAAGTGTGTGTGGACAGATGGGCGTAACAAGCATGGAATTCTTTTCAGGATGCACCAGCGACCCATTGGCCGATAACTATAATGCAACAATTAATTAGATATTATAGTACATGTCCATTATAGTATCACAGCTTACCGAATAAGCAGTTGACCCGGTAGCCGTGGCTAATGACCATCATCGTTATAAGTCAGTTGATTTACTTAGTTCCTTGTTACACCTACCTATAACTAGTCCATCCGCTAGAATGGTTGTAAATGGTACATCATCAGCCAGTAAATCAACCTGAATCATACCCGCATTGGCACCTCTATCCATAACCACTTCATTAAGTACTTGGTATTCAGCGACTTTCTCACCGGGACATGCATTCAATGGCTCCGATGAACGCCGTAAATTGACCAAATCTCTTTTCATTTTACCTAGCGTAATAATGGGTGGCGTCATACCGGATGGCGGTGGATAGTTAGCCCCGATATCTTCTGTGTTATCCCCGCTATCTTCAAGATGTTCAAATGGCGCCGATCCTTTATCGCTGTCATTATCACTGTGCTGATTCACATCAGTAATATATCTGGTGTAATTATCGTTGTCGCGATTAACGCCACGGCCATAAGTAGCCGATAAACACTCGCAAGCGGATAGTGATGGATCTTGCATGGCAAGCATACGTAGTCGCCGCTCCTGATCCTCCTCCTCTATATGGCCATTGGTCACGTTATGCTTGTAAACGGAACAACTAACGCGCATGCGTAGATTGACCAGCACAGTCCCATCGGTCATAAGTGGTGTAAGATAGCGCTGATAGTTATCAAATTCAAATAGCGTTAGAAAGCCTAGTGAGCCTAAATGGAACGGTACAATAAGCGGCACTTGATGTTGAAATAGATTGGCGGCATAGAGAACAGTGCCATCTCCACCCATGGTCACCAGTAGATCGACTTGGACACGTTCAGCAATATCATGTTGCCAGTAATGGATACGGTTGCCGTAACGAGCCTTCAATTCGGCTGCCTTAAAGCGCATTTCTTCTTTAAGATCTTCGTTGATGTGGACAACAAGTTCGCCATGTGTGTCAAGCAACCAGATCGTTAACTCGCGGGTCAGTGGTATTAAATGTGGATCACCAGGCTTTGTGACCACCATAAGATGTTTAATCTTTCCAAGCCGCACTTTCACATTAGATACAGCTCGATACAAATCTTGTACACGCATATAAGTGTGAATAAGATCGTGTACACTTGTATCCTGTTTCACTGGACCCATACAAATATCCGTCTAATATTCTGTGCTATTAGATGATAGCTGCTAAACTGCTTACTATCTACCATCTACTACTTAATACTTACCTTGACATAATGTCTACTCTGTACTTGTAAGCGATAGGACAGTTGTCGAGCCGTTCTTTGAAGTACACCTATCATTTCCGGGCTATCTAGAAATATATACATACTTGTATTAAATAATTAAAGGTCTATACCTACCTACCTGTAAGATAGATCCAGTCCTTTTCCTCGTCTCGCCATTGCAGCTGATAGTGCTTAAGCACGCTAAGGTCAAATGCCTGTTTAAATGCTTGTTCAATTAGCGACGGCGTCAATTGGTCAACTAGTAGGTAAATGGGAACGTAAAGCACGTCAATAAAATACGTCGACTATAGATATTAAAGAGCCAACTTACACGATATAAACTGAATAGCCGACGCCATCAAATGCGTCATCTTTACTTCTACCCGAGGTGGACCCGCGTCTTCATTATTTATAGTGACAGCAGCTCTATTTAGTTTTAACATTGTGTTTAACGTTTTATTGTAAACGTTAATGCTGTTATTGCTGTTGCTGTTGCTGCGGCTATGGCGCTACTGCTGCTCGCTAATAATATTAGTACTGCTGTTACCACTACTACTGCCGCTACTGTTGTTGTTGTTAATAAACGTGGAATCAGTACGAATAAAGCAAGAAATATACGAGACATAACATCAATCAATTCCAATATCATCTATAGCACAACATTGCACATTTTTGTTATTACGTATTATTTTTCTTACGTTCTGACTCATCGTTTCAGTCTTGTATCTAATACTCCGTTTATATGACACTCATAAAACAATCTTATATTGCTTACTAATTATAATAAATAGATGTCGATAGCGTAAACATTTATATTATCAATGTATATAAAGCTGTAGCTGCAACACTACTTTCTCAATATCACAATTAGTGTCTCTTATACTAAAGAGATACAAGAATAAAGTGTCATACTAATTGCACAAATAACTAAACCATATTAAGCATAAACTTTAATAATAATAATATAATGCACCTATGGCATATCTTAACACACTAAAGGACATGAGATAGATAACAAACAAAATAGTATCCAGTCAAACGCTTAATCCACATCGAGTCAAGTCTACGATGCTGATTGTCTTACTACGCAATATTATTCGTTCATCAACTATCTCATAGTCACGGCGGTTCTTTCAATTCTATTGTTTCTACTTCTTTTTAATAACAACAAAAAGGTAACAGATCAACCAGAAATCGCTATTTTTACGTGTAGTAAGTAGATTCTTAATTGGCTGGTGTGTTTATGAAAATAACCAAACTAGGCTGAATATCTACACTCGGTATGCTTGGAAAGCGTCCTCGACCTAAATCAACCGATTGTTCAGAAGCTAGTAAAGCCTTTGTTCCTTCTACTGCCAACAACCATAGTCGCGACCAGACTGAATACAATAGTAACGAGAATCTATATAGTCAATTGGGCAGTAGTGGCAGTAGCAGTAGCAGTGTTCAATTACAACGCCCTTATACAATGTCATCTCAACTCCAGCCTCGGCCCGAACATAGTAGTGGCAGCAGTAGTGGCAGTAGCAGCGCCCTTGGCTATCCTTCAAGTAAAGGCGATGAAACAAGTAGATTTGCCGGTGTCGCTACCCCTTCTAGCCGACTGACATCCAATAGTCGTAGTGGTGGTGTTAGTGGCAATTCAGTATCAATGATGCAACGCAATCAGCCAAAGAAATTATTGATTAAGAATTTTAAAGGTAAGCATTTAAAAATATTTACTTAAATTACTGTATAAATGACAAATTATATTAATTATTATATTTGCTATTCTAGTTAAACCTCAATTGCCAGAAAACTTTGAGAATGATTCTTGGTGCAAATTACAATCAGCTATTATTGCTATTTATCGACGAACAAAGGTTACTGATAGCTTGGAGGAATTATACCGTGTAAGCGATCTAACAAATACTAGTTATATACAATATAGTATATTGATGTTTTGAATAATAGACTTGCGAGAATATGTGTTATCATAAATTGGCGGGTAATCTATACAATCGACTACAGGAAGAAAGCAAACAACATGTAATATCTATTGCTAATCAGTTGAAATCGTAAGTTATTGTGGCATATTAGTTATAATTATAGTAATTATAATAATATTTATAATAATATACTAGATACACGGGTGGCCATGAAGAATTTCTTGATCTAATTTATCAAGAGTGGACTAACTATTGTCATCAAGTAGTAAGTAAAATAATATTAAACTATCCATTGAAAGGTTTCAAGTTACGCTTGTACTCATTGCCATATTTATTATAAACTAGATTATGATTCGTAGTATATTTCTGTATCTAGATCGGACATTTGTACTGCAAACAACATCTATCGAGTCTATTTGGTAGGTAAAGATGGAAATGTTACAACTATAACTAACTCGATGTTCAAGGGATATGCATCTAAATCTATTCCGTAATCTTATACTAAATCAAACCTTCATTGGACCAATTGTACTTACCGGTCTATTGAAACTAATTGAACAAGAACGGTAATATAACTATACGATAGATATTTAACCGTTACTTATTAACCCACATGCCAACATTTAAATAGACAAGGCGAGACGATTAATCGACTATTGGTAAAGACACTTGTTGATATGTATCGTGATTTGTCGTTCTATACAAGCCACTTTGAGGCACCATTTCTACATGCCTCAGATGTATTCTACAGAACGGAAGGAGATAGATTATTGCAGTCAGATGGCTGGAATGCCCATGAATTTATAATACATTGCGAACAGCGATTACAAGAGGAACAGGAACGTTCAACGATGTATTTAGATGAAAGAAAGACTGGTCAAAAATTGATTCAAGCTGTTGAAGAATGTCTTATTCGACGCAATATACAAGGTTTACTTAATAAAGGTAGAGTAATAAAGTACAAGTTGGAAATGATTCTAAGCTATATTATATTAAAATAATAGGATTTTCTGGTCTCGTTAACGAAAAGCGTATGAACGATTTACGACGACTGTATTTGCTGTGTAAACGAGTTGGCCAACTTGATTTATTACGTAATGCGCTGGCCAGCTACATTAAGGTGTGCATTGATTCATTTGTTAACAATATCTATTTATATTGATTAATGTAATGTACATCAATTGTTATATATAGTCAAAGGGCATGGCTATTGTATCAGATCCGGAACAGGATAGCCACATGGTCGAGGATCTATTGAGCATTAAACAGCATATTGACGATATTCATACGAATGCATTTGAACATGCACAAGCATTTGGACATACTATTGTCGAGAGCTTTGAAGGATTCATTAACACCAGAGTAAATAAACCGGCTGAAATGATCGGTAAGCAAGATAATAATATGGATATGGACTGTACTAATATATATATATATATTATATTAGCTCAATATGTAAATATGTTGATGAAATCCGGTAACAAGGCAAGTAATAGTAGCTTTAAAGTAGATTGCATTTGTTAACGATAGATGTATGAGTAGACGGCCAGTGACGAGGAATTAGAAGCAATACTGGACCGCATTTTAGTATTATTTAGATTCATTGGAGGTAATTTCATCTATAACCGATTGTTAGCGATATGACACTAACAATAAGATTAATAATAGGCAAAGATGTATTTGAAGCATTTTATAAACGTGATTTTGCCAAACGGTTACTGCTTAATAGAAGTGCATCATCGGATATGGAGAAATTGATGCTAGCCAAATTGAGAGCAGGTAATTATTGAAATGCATAGTGTATAATATAGAGTATATTAATCATCCATGTGATCAATAGAATGTGGTCCAGCATTTACAAGTAAATTAGAGGGCATGTTTAAAGATATGGATATATCACGTGATCTATCCGCTATGTTCCATGGAGTAAGTGGTTTATTTTACACTCTAATGAAGATTATGCTTATTGAGTGTATTGTAGTCTAAATGGTACATCAAGTCAGAGGATGTTGATTTGAAAGTCAATGTATTGACACACGGCATTTGGCCTACTTATCATCCAATGGAGATTATTCTACCACCCAAGGTAATTAATATTACTGGACATATAGATATAATATAGATTTATATTGATTTATACTGATTTATATTTATGTAGATGGCCGAATATCAGGATGCATTTAAGCAATTTTACAATAGCCAGCACAAGAATCGTATATTAACCTGGCAACACTCGTTGGGTCATTGTCGGCTAAAAGCATATTTTCCCAAGGTAATAAGTATAGCCAGGTTGAAGTACATTACCTAATAGCTAATACATTATAAATATATAGGGAGCTAAAGAGTTGGATGTATCTTTATTACAGGCTATCGTGTTGCTGTTATTTAATGATGCTACTGCTAGTGGATCGCTGTCATATCAGGATATTCTTAAAAAGACAGGTATTGGTAAGTTACACAATTAAAAAACGATAACAAAATGCTAATAAATTGTACAAATAGCACCTGATGAATTGCAACGCACACTGATATCACTATCCTGTGGTAAAGCACGCGTTCTTTTAAAATCAGTCAAGGTAATTATGGCTTGTTAAGTAATACAAGGTCAGTCAACAAACAAATCATGATATAGGGTATGGCTATAGACAAGGACAATGACCGGTTTAAATTTAATACAAAATTCGAGGCGCCCCGAATTCGTATTAAGATCAATTCAGTTCAAATGAAAGAAACGGTAAGTTTTTAAAATTTTATTTAAAGATAGTTTTTTTGAATAATATCTGTACCATAGGCCAAGGAGAACGAAGAGACAAGGGAGCAAGTGTTTCAAGATCGTCAGTTTCAAGTAACTAGCTGACTTGTATCTATTTGCGTGCCATCTAACATGGCTCATTATAGGTTGATGCAGCCATTGTGCGTATCATGAAATCTCGCAAGCAGCTGTCCCATGTAGAATTGAGTACTGAGCTCTATGAACAGATTAAGTTCCAAATACAGGTAAAGTATACAAATGCTGCACGTTCTTTTTACCATCAATTATACTAATAAATACAACTATAGCCGCCGGATCTAAAGAAACGAATTGAGTCATTGATCGAACGTGAATATTTAGAACGCGATCCGGATCAACACAATGCCTACAAGTACTTGGCATAAGAATAAATATTACTGTATTACCATACAACTTGTGTCAATATCTAAGATCCTTGGTTGGTTTCACCAGTTCATGCAATAAGAAACAGCATGTGTATTTGATATCTACCCTAGTGGCTGTTCTAAAGTAATATTGACATGAGTCATCTAATCTAGTCCTATTATCATGTGTATAACATGCAGACTAGTCCATTTACAGTAGCTTTTTTGGTAAATAAGTCATTTCATCAAGTACCCTGCAGGTCACTGGTTAGTACCCTATTGGCTGATCTTTCTTGGGACAGATATTGTAAAACCTTGACCACCTGAATCACCCGTAAGGTACTTATTAAATCTAGTACACAATGAGTACCCTACAGGTAACTAATACCGCAATAATTGACATGGAACAGTAGTAATCAACAAGTCTAATTGTCATGGCAACTTGGTTTACTGTCTAATAATCACTGTAAACTATAGAACCATTGATGCTATCAAACAAAGTAACACCGATATTAAGATTGAATGCCACAAATTGCAGGCATTTTAAACTGAAAAGAAACCGACTATTTTCTAAAATAATGAGTACCTGTAAGGTTACACATCGAAAAATGGCGTTTTATTTTACTCTCCGTCAAGCGTTATTGCCACCGGCGCTAGTCGTGCTTCTTTCACTTTAATTCTACCACACGTATAACATATAAATACTCGACCAGTCAGACATATACGTGTGTTAACGATATAATCCATACTTTGCTTAAAAATCTTTTTTGTTGTTGTGTTGTTGTTATTAGTAATAGTAATTACGACTTTTCTTTACTTGGTAACAACTTTCTTATAGTTGTATTTACCAACAAGAACACAAGCAAGAATACCATTACAATAACTATTGGTCATGGCCCGTTTCACTTCATTGTTGACACTTGGAGCTGTAGCGCTTTTTGCGCTTAGTGTACAAGCAGCAGAGATACACAAACTTGTTCGTCGTCGTAAGTAGCTTTATATATATATTTAATACACTTGTACTCATCAGTATACTATTATGGCAACATTGCTATTTTATCAACTACTGCTTTTTTAGATGGCGCACATGGACATGGTAGTGCTGCCGAGGAAGCTGATCATGCTCACGAGGCCGACGGAGAATGCGGGGCTCGACTTGACCTTGAACACTATGACGAGTCGTTACATATTGCTTCCGTGTTTATTATCTTGGTCGCCAGTGGTATCGGTGTATTCGGTGCCCTTATTGCCGGCCGGGTCAAGCGACTTAATGCCCACGAACATGTACTCAATGTATTCAAACATTTCGGTACCGGTGTTATCCTAGCTACTGGTTTCATCCATATGCTACCTGAAGCTATTGAGGCACTTACCGACAAGTGCCTATCAAGTTTCAATACCAATTTCAGTACTTGGGGTCCACTTTTCACAATGATTGCTATGCTATTGCTGCAACTCATTGAATTCATGGCCGGTGAACAGGCACGTCGTTCTCAATCACGCTCGCATTCACATAAACACAAAACCGATGATACAAAATCAGCTACACGAGGACATCGTCATTCAAGCTCTACTACATCTGCAGCCACTCCACCCCTCGCCACTGAACAATCTGCCACCATTGGTGATGCCAATACCGGCACTAATCAGATTGTTGATCAACAAGCTGCTCAAGAGGCATACATTCAACAACAGCACATCCACGAACACGCTCATGATGAACACGAACACGCCAACGACGAACTCCACGATCATCATGGTCACCAACACGCACACAATCACCCGGATGGTCGTGGTCATGCTTGTCATGATGTAGTTGCTCTGCTGGACAGAGATGCCCAACTACGTATTTCTACTTATATTCTTGAATTGGGTATTGCATTGCACTCCATCCTTATTGGTATGACCCTTGGTGTTACTACTGGCTCTTCCTATGCAACTCTTTTGGTAGCCATTGTTTTCCATCAGTTCTTTGAAGGTGTGGCACTTGGTTCACGTATTGCTGAAGTGACAACCGGTCAACGTAACGGTGGTGGAAAGATGGCCTATGTACTAGCGGCTGTATTTGCTCTTATTACACCTATTGGCATGGCTATCGGTATGGGTATCCGTTCCACCTACAGTCCACGTTCACCTTCTGCTCTACTTGTACGTGGTATATTCGATGCTTTCTCGGCCGGTGTTCTTATTTACATGGCATTGGTCAATTTAATTGCTGAGGAGTTTACCAATTGCCGCAAGTTTCATTTGCGCAGCTGGCGTGTTAAGACGCTCTACTTTGCTGCGCTCTACTTCGGTGCTATGGCCATGACCATCATTGGTCGTTGGGCTTAATTATATGCATGCTATGTTGTTATTTTCTTCTGTATGTATATCGTTCATTACAATGCTGTTTTGGCACGGCTATTAATGAAGCAAAAAAATTATAACGGCGTATACAGCCATTTTTATCTATTAAATTAACACTAAGTAACACACTACAAATAGCCGTCGTCTAATAATAATATTGATATATCGGTTACAGCTAAATATTGTTGTACTTCAATGGTTTATCATGTATTAGCAAATGTTTAGTAGAATAATAAATACTAATACTAATTAGTCGTCTTTTAGATTTGTCCCTAATGTGCCGACTATTTATTTATATATACACTACACATGCATAGTCTAGTTGTCAATTACTGCCATCATGGATTTATTACTATTTCAAGCAATCTTTGTTAGTAATTATCAATTTAGTTTACTAATAACTTGCCACAAATCTGTAGTATTATATGATAATAATTAAACAGTAACTCAGACAAAACTACATTTATATCATTAATAAAATAAACTATATGCATTTACCTATTGCCAGTATTGCCAATGTTTGATGGGAAATAAAACAAACTGAAGCTAGTTTAGCTAGTGTTTGACAATGCTGCATTTATAATTGTCTTATGCAAATAGCAAATCAAGCTTTATTTTAAATAGAAGAGTGTATAGATAAATGTCATTTGATAAAAAACGACATTGTAAACAAGTGTACTACTCATAAAAAGCATAAAATATAAGCAAATTATTCTACTTTATATTAACAAAGACACGGGACATAATGTAAAAATAAAAGCTTCTAGAATCATGGCTTACGACTACATCTTTGATATAATGCAAAATAGAACAAAGGGACAAAGTCAAGTATGCAATTTATATTGGATCAAGTATTTGGCAATGATTATATCGCAACTTATAACATGTAGCAATACGTAGACCTGGTAATTAGTTGGTCATCATTATGCTGTATAACAATGGTGATTATACCACACTATGACTAGTGATATTTACAAATCTATTAATAATGCCTCTATATTTTGTTATTATATTTGAATATCTATAAAGTAACTCACGTTTACTAAAAAATTATCAATAAACACATTTGATTCCATACCATACTAAATGGCTAATATATTGTTTATAAAGACAAAATAACAACAGAGTGCAATGCTGCCCAACATAGCCAGATATGCTGTTACTATTCCAGCCATCAATAATAATAAACAAAAGATAAACAATTTGCAATCTTAAATTGTCTATGCTGAATATTTTTGTATTATAATACTGTTGATACTTCTTATGGGCAAGTAATAGTATTAGTGTACTTGAGTTTGAGAAAGTGTGCTAGACAATGGTATATCCATAAGGCTTTTTACAAAAGTATCGTATCTGCCTAATAATAAGCAATTTAACAAAACATGGTGCACATCATCAGTTAAAAAAGCTAAGCTGCAAATAATATGATACAATGGCTCATATTCAAGAAAATAAAGTAAAATAGAATTAAAGCAAAAGTATGTTGCTTTGCTTAATGTTTACTAGCCACTGGATGCAAATTAAACATGGCCATAGACATAGTAGTATAGTTATATGTAATTAAAAGAAACCATGTGTTTATTACTAATAGTTTGTATAGCCGAATAAATATAATTAATGCAATTTTGTTTGCAACATACAGCATGATTAAAAGTTGAATAGCCCCATTGGCTAAACCCTGGCGTATAAACGGACTAGACAACAGTTGCCAAATGGTCTTGGTTGGTGTCGAATTCATATCTAAAGCATATGGTACTAGTAGCCCAGTTGTATTACCAGTGCCGATGTTTTAGAATACTGGTTATTCTATGTTTATGAATATGTAGAATGCATACCATATAATTAGCGTATAAAGTGGCAATATTTAATATTATTATGACCCATTATTGCAGACTATTCAACGCACAGTGCATAGCATATGGTTAGTGTATATTTGATTAATACACAATGCCATTTACCCTTTGTTAGCACAGGTTGTTGGATGCATGATGTATGGAATATGATCAGTGAACAACTGATTGGTATGTAATGCCACTACCCATCAGATTGTCCAGTCAGATGCAATTAGATTTGAGCGTGCAGCAACAATGTAATAGTATCGATCAGCAGCAATATTGATGCACAAATGATTTATTTGGCAATAATGGAAATGTTTTATGCTAGATACACGCGCTAAAACTACAATAGGACAAGTTGTGAAATTAGCATTTGACGATGGCAAATTCCATATGCATCCTTGCTAGTCTGCAAATCAATCTTAGTATATCATTACAGCTCCAAAATTAAGATATTTTGTCAGATCTATTACTTTGTGATTCAATATTGTTATACTGCCACACAAATAACATATGTTTAATATAGACATACAAACAATTATCTAGGTTTTAATTGTGCATTAATTTTTACGCTAATATTATATAATTCAAAGTTGTGTTAAGTAAAGGATCTATTGGCAATAATTATATTAATTATAAGCAGTAAAAGCATACTCATTGCCCATTAGACGTAATTGATCTTTGCTAAAATGACAATTTTGTTGTAGAACACTTGCCACTATTAAGATAAATAAGTTTTTTTTATGTAGAGTGTTTAATACTAACATCTTTTTAGTTTGACAAACTAATTATTTTTATACATCTATTATAATTGCTGCTGCTGCTTTTCGAAGAAAAAACTAGTTTAGTAACTATTACTCGTTATACTATCCAATCTGCAAATACTTTCGAACGATGTGGAATCGGAATGCTATGACAATTATAAATATTTTTGTTATTGTTGAATCAATCTGGGCAGGAAAATTTAGAGTGAGGTTGCTTGAACATCTCATACTAGTTATAATTACTATTACGAATGTAAGTTCTTTATAAAATCTATGCATTTAAGGTATATGATATGCAAAATGATTGCTTACAACTAATTTTTGACATATTACATTTATTTCTAACATTTCTGTAATGATTATTTAACATGCAAGTTTTGAGACTTGATTTCTATTCTAATAGACCAACAAAAGAGTAGCTACAGCTATGTCGCACTGTATCAGTTAAACTTGAAGCTGCATGCGACCAAATAATTGTGTGCATGAGGACTCACGTGCTGGCACTAAAAAACAAAAAACTATTAGGTGCTATATAGTGTATTAAAGCATAGCATCGCAAGCAAATAAGCTAGATGTTAACAATTTAGTAAATATTAATAGATACGTCCATTTACATGCCAGCCTAGTAGTGAGTTTGTTGCTAGCAATTATTATTGAGTACAATGTCTAGGATTTTTAATGCTAATGCTATGAACAACTCATGCATAGTAGCACATGCAAAAGGCCTTCATCAACCAGTTTTATAAAAACAGGTACGGTAGCAGAGGTATGTGAATTCACTACACTGTTATGCATGTGGCTATTCAACCCCAATAAAGATAAGTCTGATGTACCTGACGATTTTGTATTCATTACCAGTACTGTACTTTTTTGTCAATATTACCATTTAAATTAATTTATTGTAAAACTCGCTTATTTCTCGCTCAACTTACTAATATAGAACTATCATCTAATTAGCGGACACCATGTTATTCGATGATGATCTTACCCCATTAGGAACAGGATGGAAAAGGAACGCCACTTATGCCATGGGCATCCCGCTTCATCCATCGGGCGAAATGAGCATCCATACGTATATGACGGAATTTCCCGATAATGCGAAGCTGATGCGTGCACGAATACAAGCGTTATACTTTCAAGCTATGGCCGTAATTATGATGCTATTTCTTTTCGCGCGCAATTTCAAGATTGCCGTGAGTATGATAATAGCACGTAGAAACACCTTGACTCCATGGTGCTGCTTAATACCGTCGGTTATTGGTCTTATTCTTTGCGTACTGACTATATCTGCACTATTTATAAATGGAGCAAATTGCCGAATTTTAGTTTGGATCACTGGGTTCGGCGTTACATCAACCGTTATATGCAATTGTTTTATTTTACTACAAAAAGCCTATCTAATACTTATGCGACAACGTTGGGTCCTTTTAGTTGGCCTATCTTTTACACTGCCACAAATAAGTTATCTTATATTGGTGTTAACCATTTGCCCAGTCACTATTGAAGAAAAGAAAGGCTGTGTTTATCACTATCCGCCATATCTACCATGGCTATGGTTTGGTGTTACTACGCCAATCAACATGTTTCTATCTGGTGTTTTTTGCCATGTAGCCTATAAACAGTATCGTCTCTTTGGTTCGAGTGCATGGAAGCGCATCAGCCATGATGGTATACAAACAATGTGTTTGGCCGCATCGTGTAATATTGTCTGTGGAGTGCTTATTTTATTTAAAGTAGGCGGAAACTTTTCCACAATGTCATATGTTGCCGATTGGTAAGTTCTAGAAGCATCTCACTACAAGTTTTTAATATTTAACTGATACTTAGGCTACTTGCATCGACGATCTTGGTTAATCATTGCCAAAATATACGCAAAATGACTGGCTATACAAATAAGCCAAAAACCGAATATATAGACCACATTTCGCAAATTGCTACAATGAAAACAAAGGTAGATCATGAATAGATTGGTAGTATAGCAGTATTGTTAGGTTTAGCATTGAATTGGGGATACTTCGTTACTTAGATAGCTTATATACCATTCCGAACTATAAAAAGATTATTCAAAAACCTTCATACTTCCTGTTGCAGACTTAATGTTTTAACTAATATATTTTATTAATAGTTTCATATTTTATTTTATATCCGTATTATGATTTACTAATTGGGATATTCACCACATACTGATAGCTATTTTGTAGGTGTGACTCTCCAGTTTATATTTTGAACATAAGTTATATTTACTAAAATTTTAGTCTTATTCCGACATTATCTATAAAACATCATCGTCAATAGCCAATCACCATAGTAGTGCTAGCATTAATACGCATTATAAATTGTTGATGTTTAAACATAGATTAACTAAAAAGTCATCAGCACAAGATCATGGCAAATACATGCCACTTATTTGCTGATAATTCAATGACATCAATTCTAGTAACTAGGTGTTCGTTGTAACATCGTTTAAAGCCATCTGCTGAATGAATATGCATCACTAGGTAGAACACAACACATTTTCACATGTTAAAATGCAAGCAGAAAATACACCAACGTGCAGCTGAACTATTATGCATCTATCTAATGGACGTAAATATTCATAAACAGATCTAGTTGTAACCTGTTACTACATGAAATTCTCCTAGCTATAGTATCTAGCATACTATGTTGCTAGGGCTGCTTTCGTCTTTATGCATAGTAGCACACGTGCAAGGCCTTTCGTCTGGGCACTAACCAGTTTCATCAGACGAGGTTGGTATAAATAACAGGAATGTGAACCACTCATACGATAATGCATGTGAGATTTTTAATCTCGCGAACAATAAAACTCGTACGACTAGCAATTCTATGTCCATTGCCAACGTCTATAGTTTACTTTGTCAATATCATTATTTGCACTAATCCGCTGTATAATTTGCTTATTTCGTACAACTTATTATTATTATTATTATTATAGAACCATCATTTTATTAGCTAACACCATGTTATTTGATAATAATTTTAATCCTTTAGGAACAGAATGGAAAAAGAACGCCACTTATGCCATGGGTATTCCACTTCATCCGTCGGGTGAAACTGATATTTATACATACACAACAGAATTTCCCGAGGATATGAAGCTAATGCGTGCACGAAGACAGGGACTGTGCTTCCAAGGGATATCTACAATTATGATGCTATTCCTTTTTATGCGTAACTTCAAGATTGCCATGGGCATGGCAGTATCACGTAGAAACACCTTGACTCCATGGTGCTGCTTAATACCGTCGGCTCTGGGCCTCATCTTTTGTGCACTAACTATAGCAGCCCTATTTACAAAAGGCGTAAATTGCCGAATCCTAATTTGGGTTATTGGATTTGGCGTCACGTCAACACTCATGTGCAATTGTTTTATTTTACTACAAAAAGCCTATCTAATACTTATGCGACAACGTTGGGTCCTTTTAGTTGGCCTATCTTTTACACTGCCACAAATAAGTTATCTTATATTGGTGTTAACCATTTGCCCAGTCACTATTGAAGAAGAAAAAGGCTGTGTTTATCACTATCCGCCATATCTACCATGGCTATGGTTTGGTGTTACTACGCCAATCAACATGTTTCTATCTGGTATTTTTTGCCATGTAGCCTATAAACAGTATCGTCTCTTTGGTTCCAATGCATGGAAACGCATTAGTCGCGACGGCATACAAACAATGTGTTTGGCTGTATCATGCAACGTTGTTTGCGGAGTGTTTATTTTATTTGAAGTTGGAGGAAACTTTTCCACAATGTCATATGTTGCTGATTGGTAAGTTCATGAAAGCATCGCACTATAATTATCGCACATCTAATTGATATTTAGGATACTTGCATCAACAATTTTAATTGAGCATTGCCAAAATATGCGTAAAATTTCCGGTTATACAAATCAACCAAAAACTGAATACTTGGAACACGTTTCGCAGATTGTTACAATGAAGACGAAATTAGAATACGAACAAATTGATAGTTAAAACAGCGTCCTCAAATTTTATAAATAAAGCAGGATATTCTGTCACATAAATAACTTTATACTATTCTAAATTATAAAAATGGCATTCATAAGTGTTCATTATGTCTGTTACAAGCCTAGTGCTTCAACTATTATATTTTATCAGTATTTTTATAGTTTGTTAGCTTGAATATGTATTGTGCATATTCCTAGCAATTTTATAGATATCTCTTTGCAGATACGCTTATTTGTCAAAATGTTAATATTATTTCAATATCATTTATTATTTGATGTTATCATTAACGATCGACCATTGTAGCAATGTTAGCATTAGCACACATTATATAACACTGATGCTCCAATACAGAATTATATTAGAATACACGCTAGTTTATTTAAATGCTTAAAACAAATCATTTACTGATAATTTAGTAACAGTGATGCTAGTAACTAATTGGCCGTGTAATATCATTTAAATTATTTATCGAATGAATATGTAGCATTAGATAAAACAGGCTGCCACATTCTATAGTTCAAGGCGATAGTGCATAAATATGCAGCTGAGTTGCTATGTATCTATCTAATGAACATGAATATTTATGGGCTGGTTTAGTTATGACTTATTAATCAATAGGTTTTCCTAGTTAAAGTGCTCAGTGTACTACATTAATAGTACAACTTCTGTCTCCATGCATGATAGCGCAGGTGCAAGGCCTTTTTATCCTGGTACTAACCGGTTTTATTGAGAGAACAAGTACAAGCAATTGCTGCATGTATGTGTGTCTTTGCATGGTATATCTGCAAATGTTTGGTCTTGCGACAGCAAGTCTTGCATAGCTAGTGATTTATACTTATTATCAGCGGCTATAGTTTTTGTCAATAAAATCCTTTGAATTAACACACTGTGCAAATTGCTTATTCTCTCCACTAAACCATTATTATAAAAATATTTTCTTATTAACTGGCAATATAATGCTTGTTGACCATATTGCTCCATTAGGAACGGAGTGGAAAAAGAATGCTACTTGCATAATGGGCATTCCACTTCATCCATTGGGCGAGATTGATCTCTACAGCTATATGATAGAATTTCCTGACAACATAGAGCTAATGCGTGCACGAAGACAGGGACTATGCTTCCAAGCTACTAGTATAATTATGATGCTATTCTTTTTCACACGCAATTTCAAAATTGCTATGAATATGGTAATAGCACGTAAATATACTTTGACTCCATGGTGCTGCTTAATACCATCGGTTATTGGCCTTATTCTTTGCGTACTGACTATGGCAATGCTATTTACATACGGTATAAACTGCCGAATTTTAGTTTGGATCACTGGGTTCGGCGTTACATCAACCGTT